>JAYMFT010399965.1:0-18992 GCA_038088735.1 Panulirus argus | reverse complement strand
CATTGGATAGTATATATATATATATATATATATATATATATATATATATATATATATATATATATATATATACAGTATAAATGAGATGGCGTCTGTTACCAGATGAATTTAAAGTAACGTAGCTCTTAAACAGTGATTTTTAGGAACTTGATTTTTTTTTCATAATCTTGAAAATGGAGATTTATTATGATTATAGTAATCATGATACAATACGATTGTGTTTTTCAGTATTAAGTGTAGTCCTATCCATTTTATTACATGATTCACATCTTGAGAAAAATTCATATAACATGTTGAGATACAACGTAGGTGTTAATATTCGTTAATAAACCCAGAGAGGCTCAGACATCTTCCAAAACACTATAGAATGTTTCACATGGCTGTCCGTGTTACTGTACGTAACACCAGGAGAATAAACGTTGTAGAGATTTGGGAGTTAAGGTTTTCAGGAGAAGCAAGCGGTCAAAACGACAGTTTCAGAAGCAGTTTCATCGTGTGACATTGTACGGAATAAATATTGCATAGTATTGCTTGATCTTGAATTCAAGTATTTTTGAAACGGTAGAAATCAAAGCAATAGGGCGGGAATTGGAAGAGGTAGAACGTTTTTTTTTTTCTCGAGACATGTAAGTTCTGCCAATACATGTTTTTCAGTGTTAAGGGAAAGTCCAAGTCTGGTTTTTAGGCGAAATCGTAATAGGCAAGCAAGCTTTAGGGTAATTTCTGAGTCACGCTCCCTTAAAGGAGAGATGGTACACGGTTCATATGCCTTGCTTGTGGTCAAGAAGCGTTTCTGTGAAGGGATTGCAGGAAAAAGTGAAGAATTAGTAAGGCGTACTTCTGGGGTTAGAGGAATATTACTGTTCGCAAAAGATGGATTCACAGGAAATTGAGAACCACTATGGAGAGACAGCTAGAGTATCGTCAACATGGAGAAACGAGGGAAAGGTAAAATGATATATGTCACTTGATATGCGTTTGCCCAAAGAGTAGAAAGACATTAGTTGAAGGAGAGGAGAAGTTGCCACACGAATAACATGGAATATTGAGGCGTTGAACTATAGACTGGAAGAAAAAATAGTCATAGAGGAGGAGGGAATATGTGTCACTGTTCCATCAAAAATAATTTCTACTATACGCTCGGCAGAGGCAGAAGCGTCACTAGAGGAAATACAATTCTCTCCCGGGTTAAAAGAAGAAACGATTGTCTCAGAATTATCCCAATTACCGTAGTTAAAGAGGCACAGCTGCTGTTTAGAGAGGAAAAACTAGAAGAGGAAATGCAGTGAGTGAAGAGGATGTCAGGTCCTCGTTCAAAGAAAACTGAAGGTCGACGCTGTTTATAGAATCTGTGAAATCAGGAGAGGCGTGGGTGGACTCAGTAGAGGAGGAGGACCTTGATGTGCTGATTTCTCGTTTTCTTCTGCCTTACAAATACTGTTCGGCTGTAACGCCTTTTGTATAACTTCTCCCAAGGATCTTTTTTTTTCCTTTTATCGTTGTTAACGTTTTCTGTTAAGCTAATTCCTTTCTCTTTTCTGACTTGCTCACCCACTTCCCCACACCATTGTTACCCATCTCTTTCCCCCTACCCCCTTCTTAATATAGGCTTCCCCAAACCTCTGTAACGCTATTCTATATATATTCTGACAGGAATGCTATCCCCTAGTTAAAGTTTAAGAGATTTTCTAGCTCTATTACCTATTTGTAGAATATGGGGAGGAGAGTTCCACACTCGTAGGGCTCCCCATTTCCTGAACTTTCTTTACTCATGCCATTAGGCAGGGCTAGCGCGTAGTGCTCACCACAGGGAAGCTGTCGAGTGTTATGTGTGTAAGATGAGGGTGTTTGTGGTTGTGGACTGAGTGAAGGCAGCCCAAGCGTATGTGAGGCAGAAAGAAAAGACAGCAACCTGAGCCAGGAGAGGGGAACTTGACAGCCACTGGATTGCTGGCTCACTGCTCATCCGTCACTGAAACCTGTCGATACCCCAGCGGTAGTGTGTGTCATTCCTATTTTTCTGTTACGGCGAGAGAGAGATCTTCACTCGTGTTGCCCCGTCTCCTTAACCTTGTGTGTATGTACAATGTCTGTGCTCCTGTGCGTGTATGTGTGTGTGTTTGATGGTGACAGTGTGTACGTTTGCTTCATTTGGTTTTCTGTGTAAAGCCAATTGTACTGCAGACACAGCGCCAGTCAGCAAAAATTATGTCCGGTTTGGCTTGTAATTCTTATGGAACATCAGACTCTCTCTCATCATAAACCATGTACATTTTTCCGTCTCTCAATAAACTTTTTTCCTCTTCTTCCTCCTTTGATAATAATAAAAATAATAATAATAATAATGATAATAATATTGACAATTATTATAATAATAATAATGATAAAAATAATAATAATAATAATATTAATGATAATTATAGTATTAATGATAGTAACAATGGTAATGATAATAATTAATAATAACAATAATGATAACGATAATTATGATGATAATGATTGAAATGATAATGATTATTACTATAATTAATGAAAATAATGATAATGATAATGATAATAACAGTAGTGATGATTTTAATGATAATAATAGGGATAATAATAATATTTTTTTCATAGTTGATCGCCGTTTCCCGCATTAATGTGGTAGCATCATAAGCAGACGAAGAAATAGCCTCATTCTTTCATATCCATTCTCGAGCTGTCATGGGTATTTCACCGATAATAGTAATGATAATAATAATGATACTAATAATAATAATAATAATAATAATAATAATAATAATAATAGTAATAATAAAAATAATAATAATAATAATAATAATAATAATGATAATAAAAATTGATATAAATGCATTACACTAATATAGATAATTTTAACGGTCCATTGACTAAATTGATGCCATAGACAAAAACAAAAAATAGGTACACAGTAATGATTGTGAGTCTGTATGTTGCGTTAGTTTGTCGAACTGTGTCACGAGGTCCAAGTGATGGGTGGAGAGAGTATGGAGGGCCCGTGTGTCTTGCGCCTCCTTCATGATATGTGGTGTGATATAGATTGATTAAGATATTGCATGCTTTTTTATGAGCCTATTCTAGTAGCTCTTGTTTTGCAGTGAATAGGGAGGAATACCAGGCGGGGCAAATGTGGGTGTGTTTGGAAGAAGTGAAAGTTGTGTAGACGTCCTAGGGTTTTAGAAGCAGGGGTTCCGAGTGTTGTAAGTCTTCGAAGAATGAAGACATGATGGTTGGGGGATTTGACGAAGGCGCTGACGTGTGATTGTTCCATCCAGCTTAGTTTATCGTTCAGGTTTAAGAGCCTTGGCCTCCTGGCACCTCTCCCTGCGTCAGGAGACGCCAGGACACGTCCTCACCATCTCTCATCTGCGCAGAGGACCAGTGGAGGGTGAGACGTAGTCGGCAAGGGTAACTTTCTCCACCTCCTGTTATCTTTGCAGGTTCGGCTGTGAGGGAGGCACGCTCTTCGACGAGGCGCAGAGCAAGTGCCTCCCCACCGACAGCGTTTCTTGCTAGTGAGGCTCTCGTCACAAGCTCCCCTCCGCCCCCGCCTCGCGTAGAATGAAGCCCCACACAAGCTCCTACATCCCCGGTTCTACGTAGAGGGAAGCCACACACGACTTCCCTTTCCTACAGTTCTCCTTAAAGTGAATCTGTACTCAAGGTCACTTCAGCCCCCCCTCCCCCCTCCCCAGTTCCACGATCAGAAAGGCCGTACAACTAAATTCCTCTCTCCCTAACGATGTGGAATAAGCTCCAATTCCTGTCCTGTGTAAGGCGAAGCTGTCCATAAGCTCCCTCTTCCATCTCCCCAAGGTCAAAGTACACAAGCTTGATTCTCTCCAGACCCAAGTGGAATGGAAGCGTACACAAGCTTATTCTCTCCTCCTGTTCCACATCAGGTGGTGTGCACAAGGTCCCTCTCCTCCAGTTCCATATTAAGAGGAAGGTGTACACAAGGCCCCAACTCCATCCAAAGCCGCCATTACAACTCTCCAACTCGTACGACAACCTCGAGCCAACTGTGTTGTCTCCCGAGAGAATAAAACCTTCACTCTCAAGAAGCTTCGTATTTTACTCACCACTTTTGATTTCTGATACTCTTCAGCTGCGGCATTTTGTGAGAGATGTCAGACCTTTAACCCTCAGGCAGGTTTACCCAGAAAGTGTGTGTATGTGTGTGTGTGTATGTGGGGGGGAGGGGGGGCTGTTATTTCACAACATATGATGGAATGAAAAATTATTACCTCGAAAGATGCTTACAGCGACATGTTGAGAGCAACCCACAAAAGCAGCTTACATGCGGTAGCAATTATTTCCATCGCTGCTCGGCATCTCGGGGCTTCTATATTTGGTTTAGCTTCTTCTTGGAGAAGATCAAGGAGCCTAATTATAAACGAAAGTTTTTTTTTACTGCAGCGGGCTTGGAATAGCAAGAATGATTATTATATTTGTTGCGATGTTCTTCTCTTTCTCTTCATGGACACACACATACACACACACACACAGAGATGGGGCCCCACGAGTGTAAAACTCCCCCCTGTCCCGTTCATCATAGACAGGAAATTACAAATAAGTAATTTGACACGCACACACACACACATACATGGGCTTCAATGGAGGAGTGGTTAGCGTTAATGACCATGAGTCATCACGGGCCGGCCCTGGGGGCGGGGCCAACATGGGTTCGAATCCTGGGCTCAGCAGTCAGCCCACACCCACAGCAGGTGGTCATCCTCCCCTCGGGTTTGGTCGACAAATGGATACCTGGCTTGGTCTTGTGTGTATATATAATGAATAAATAGATAAGTTTATAGAATTTATCCAGCCACTCGGCTGGAAATACAAAGTTTGAGGTATTACAGATATTACAAAACTGGTTGGCCATAATAGTTACTATTTACCTGATCATGAAAGAGATAAGATCAAAATGGGCTCGATATTTACACGCTTTGGAGAAGTAAGTGGAAGATGCACATCTACACAGTCAGGATGGCAGATATACGGGAAGGCTTACAGAGTAAATACGAGGGTTTATACATTATGCACTTAGTTGAACATTAGGTTATGAACGGTTACAGTCATACAGTAGCTGACATACCATATAGCCTAATTTACAGAAAACTGAGCACTTTACTTGCTTCGCTGTGCACTTGAGTGGCGCTTTTCGACATGTTCTATCTTTGTTTCAGGAAAAGAAGACTTTCATTATGTTATATTCCAGTTCTGAAACAAAAAGTTTATTCTTGTAAAAAATTGATCTATTACCTGCGGTTTTTGTCAGTTTTCTTCAAAAAATAGATTTACTTTAAAATCACAGTATAGGTATTATTTTTCATGATGAAAAGGATTCTGATGTGGAAATCGTATTTTGGCCTCATCAAATTCTGAAATTAAACTTTTAATGATTGTATATCAAATATATTCCATTATTATTACCTTCATAATTATACGCAATATGTCAACCCAAAGTGGCGTTTTTTGACATTTTCTATCTTTGTTTCAAGGAAAGAAGACTTTCATTATGTTATATTCCAGTTTTGAAACAAAAAGTTTTTACTCGTAAAAAATGCCCTGAAGTATTACCGGCGGTTTTTGTCAGTTTTCTTCAAAAAAATAGATTTGCTTTAAAATCACAATATAGGTAACGTTTTTCATGGTGAAAAGGATTCTGATGTGACATTCGTGTCTTGGCATCATCAGATTCTGTAATTAAGCTTTTAATAATTGTATACTAAATATATTCCATAATTATTACCTTCATGATTATACACTATATGTCAACCCAAAGTGGCGCTTTTTGACAATTTCTATCTTTATGTTAAGGAAAGAGGACTTTCATTATATTATATTCCAGTTTGGAGAAAAAAGTTCTTTCTCGTAAAAAATACCATGAAGTATTTATTACCTGCGGTTTTTGTCAGTTTTCTTCAAAAAATAGATTAACTTTAAAATCACAGTATAGGTAATGATTTTCATGCTGAAAAGGATTCTGATGTGAAAATCGTGTTTTGGCATTATCAGATTCTGTAATTATGCTTTTAATGATTGTATAAGAAATATATTCCATTATCATTACCTTCATAATTATACGCTATATGTCAACCCAAAGTGGCGTTTCAGGACATTTTATATCTCTAATTCAAGAAAAGAAGACTTTCTTTATGTTATATTCCAGTTTTGAAACAAGAAGTTTTTTCTCTTAAAAAAATCCCTGAAGTATTACCTGCGGTTTTTGTCAGTTTTCTTCAAAGGATAGATTTTCTTTAAAATCAGGTATAGGTAATGTTTTTCATGCTGAAACGGATTCTGATGTGAAAATCGTGTTTTTGCGTTATCAGATTCTGTAACTAAGGTTTTAATCATTATATATGAAATATATTCCATTAGTATTACCTTTATAATTATACGCTATATGTCAACCCAAAGTGGCGGTTTTCGACTTTTTTTTTCTCTAGTTCAAGGAAAGAAGACTTTCATTATGTTATATTCCAGTTTTGAAACAAAAAGTATTTACTCTTAAGAAATTACCCTGAAGTATTACCTGCGATTTTTGTCAGTTTTCTTTAAAAATAGATTTGTTTAAAATCATAATATAGGTAATGTTTTTCATGCTGAAAAGGACTCTGATGTGAAAATTGTGTTTTGGCATCATCAGGTTCTTTAATTAAGCTCTAGATAATTGTATATCAAGCATATTCCATTATTCTTAATTTCATAATTATACGCTATATGGCAGCCCACACTGGCGTTTTTCGGCATTTTCTATCTTTATTTCAAGGAAAGACGACTTTCATTATGTTATATTTCAGTTTTGAAACAAATAGTTTTTTCTCCTCAAAATACCCTGAAGTATTACCTGCGGTTTTTGTCAGTTTCCTTCAAAAAATAGATTTGCTTTAGGATTATAGGATAGGTAATGTTTTTCATGCTGAAAAGGATTCTGATGTGAAAATCGCGTTTTTGGCATCATTAGATTCTTTAATTAAGCTTTAAATGATTGTTTATTACATATATTCCATTAATATTAACTTCATTATTATGCGCTGTATGTCAAACCGAAGTGGCGTTTTTTGACATTCTCTGTTTTCATTTCAAGGAAAGAAGACTTTCATTATGTTATATTCCAATTTTAATACAAAAACTTTTTTCTCGTAGAAATTACCCTGAAGTATTACATGCGGTTTTTGTCAGTTTTCTTCAAAAAATAGATTTGCTTTAAAATCACAATACAGGTAATGTTTTTCATGCTGAAAAGGATTCTGATGTGAAAATCGTACTTTCGCATCATCAGATTCTTTAATTAAGCTTTAGATAAATGTATATTGAAAATATTCCATTATCATCAAGTTCATAATTATAAGCCCTATGTCATCCCAAAGTGGCGTTTTTTGACATTTTCTATTCTAATTTCAAGGAAAGAAGACTTTCATTATGTTATATTGCAGTTTTGAAAGAAAAAGTATTTCCTCTTAGAAAATACCCTGAGGTATTACCTGTGGATTTTGTCAGTTTTCTTCAAAAAATAGATTTGCTTTAAAATCACAGTAGAGCTAATGTTTTTCAAGCTGAAAAGGATTCTGATGTGAAAATCGTGTTCTGGCATCATCAGGTTCTTTAATTAAGCTTTAGGTAATTTTATATCAAGTATATTCCATTATTATTAATTTCAAAAGTATACACTATATGTCAACCCAAAGTGGGGTTTTTTGACATTTTCTGTTTTTATTTCAAGGAAAGAAGACTTTCATTCTGTTATATTCCAGTTTTGATACAAATTTTTTTTTCTCGTAAAAAATACCCTGAACTATTACCTGCTGTTTTTGTCAGTTTTCTTAAAAAAAATAGATTTGCTTTAAAATCACAGTAGAGGTAATGTTTTTCATGCTGAAAAGGATTCTGATGTGAAAATCATGTTTTGGTATCACCAGATTCTTTAATTAAACTTTAAATAATTGTATATTGAATATATTCCATTATTATCATCTTCATATTTATACGCTATGTCAACCAAAAGTGGCGTTTTCTGACATTTTCTATTTCTATTTCAAAGAAAGAAGACTTTCATTGTGTTATATTCCAGTTTTGAAACAAATTGTTTTTCTCGTAAAAGATACCCTGAACTATTACCTGCGGTTTTTGTCAGTTTTCTTCAAAAAAATATATTTACTTTAAAATCACAGTATAGGTAATGTTTTTCATCCTGAAAAGGATGTTGATGTGAAAGCGTAGGAATTCACGAAAGAACAATATCATCCCTTGGCTAGATGTGGGACGACGAGTGGTCAGATATACTAACTCGCTTAGTAAAGTGTTTGACCCGAAAGCAAATATTGTACAAGAAATATCAACCAGGAGCTCCAGACATATGATAAGGACCCACTTGCCAAACCACTCTCAGAAGCACTTACATCCCGTAACTTCTGAGCAATGACTGGGAGCCAATCAAGCGCAGTGTACCGGTGTGCAAGGAGAGAGTGTGGGTGTGAAGTGAGGTGTGTAGGGGGTGCTTCTGGTGGCTTACTGAGAGACGGTGACCCAGTGTGGTGTGCTGGCGACCCCCAGCCGGCCGTGGGTGGCGGAGTATTGGCAAGACGAGGTGTGCGACTGCAGTGCTAGTGAGGGCTGTGTGAGGACCATCCTCCATGATCGATTTACTGGCTTTTGAAAAGACGTAAATTTCAAATCTGTCAAACCTAACTTTTTTTTTCCCTCCTCAAATGGTGGCCTTTATTGAGGTGTTTCCCTCTCGCAGGTGTTGCATTCAGGGCGCTATTGTTTTGTGAAGGACCCATTAGTCTGGATCAGTGAACTTACACAGGAATTCAGACCAAAGCAACAGATCACTGGGTTCTTTCGAGGCTGTTTGTGATAGTAGAAACTCACAGATGAGTGTATGAGGAGGAAATAAAGCATACAGAGTATTTCAAAAGAAGTATCTAAACTTTACATATGACTAAAGAGGCGCAAATAACGTTCGTCGAGGACCGGAAGCGAAGTATTCATTAGATCAACTGTTAAATGTATTACTGCTGTTGCTTTCAGCTATTCTAATTGGTATTTCATTTCTTATGTTAAAGGAATGTACTTCGCCTCATTCGAAGTAAAATGTTTGCCCACAAGTCTGTATCCATTACCACGAGCGAAATAGATAAATCCAGTCATAAGTACCTTATTAGATAGAGACTATCAGAGCCTTTGATGATTCTGAACACCTGTATCAATTCATCGTTTAACCTTCCCTTTTCTAAGCCATATCAGCTGAAGACATCAGTCGGCTCTCATAGGATTTATATGTCAGTCCTTAATCTCTTGTAAATAACAGTGTTCCTCTTCGTCCGTACCCGCACCACAGACAATCAGTATACCGACCACAGTCGGTACTATCTTTAAGGATCCATCCGGGGACGTTCGAATATGGTGAGGAGGGGGAGTCGAACCCAGTACGATTCGAAAAATGTCCAGAGGTCAGAAATGTTTGATAGTGGGGAGGAGAGAGAGCTTAGTGTGGGAGGGAAGCGTGTGCACCCCACGTTCTCACCCCGGGGAGAGCAGGACTACTCCATTAAACCTGCGGCCGGGGCTCCAGTCCGCGGGAGAAGAAACGAGAGAGGAAGAGGACCGACCGAGGAGGTCGACCACCCTCGCTGACCTTGGCAAATGCACTCGAATCCAGTCGATGGAACGGCCACCGCCCCTCGCTCAGAAACACACACGACCTCAGCCACGAGACGTGGAAAGCACACTCCCTGAGGCACTGTTTATGTAGGGAGTTATAACCTCGAGTGGCGGTCGGGCAAGACTGGTGAACTCAAGATGGCGGTGCAGAGATGGGGGACTGGCGGTGGTGTGAGGTGAGGAATGGCTGGGCCAACAGTGGGCTGAAATCGGGACTAGAGGACGTGGAGTGGTATGAGGTACCGGCCCGAGGAAGGCTATGAATCAATGAGGGAAGCAGAAAGAGAAGAGATACAGAGTGCAGAGTTCGGAGTGAGGACATGTATACGTTGTTGTGCTAGGATAGGCAGATATGGAGGCTGTACTGGTAAAACTCATTTTTTTTTTTTAGCAGGCATAGTGTTCATAGACATATATACAAACAGACAAATAGATAGACTGATAGACAGATGGATAGATTTATCTATAATTCCAAATGAATTCTTTTATTCATGACAAAATTGTTTTTCTTGCTTGCTTCCGATGGATCAAACTTAAGGTTTTTGACTCAGAGGAGGCCGGTGCTCTCGAGTATCTACCTGCATAACGCGACTGTCTTGCTGACAACAGTAGTTAACCAAGAAGACCCCCTCCTCTTTCGATGGTGCACTCACCCCGTACCACATCGTTCTTCACAGACTCTCTACCTGACGCACCGACCGATCTGACTTACCTTTTCCTGTAAACTCATCTTGACTCATTCAGGCGACATTAGGAAAAGTCTGAATATTAAAATACTTGAACAATAAGCCAGTATTTATTTAGTATGTTTGTTGTAGCAGTACAAAATTTAGAAGGTACACTGGAGTAGATTATAAAAGATGTGTATAAAGCGAATATCTTCGAGTAGTTTAATGTATATTTCATTAGTAATATTCAATATATGTTGATATGTAAGCTGGTAATAGCTGCGTCGGGTATCATACTCAAAGCTCTCGTCTTTGAAATGATTTCCATAAGAGGCTTCCTGTAAACAACTGCATATCTCTGCCAGGGTTTGGAGCAGGAAGACACTAGGGCAGGGGAGGCAGGGGAGGGGGGTGTTTACTTGTCGGGGTAGGGGCAAGAGACACGGTGCTTAGGGGAGCAGACGCCCTTCGTCTCATCGAAGACTTCATCACCGAGACAAAAAAGCCTGGAAAGCAGATCAGATGGCTTGAATATCATCTATTACTCACAACACTAAAGTTTCATGGTTTGATTTCAAGAAAAAAAGTGTCTAACCTCTGGAGGAGTCACCACAGACAGAGTCTTTCAGCGTGTGATTCCTCCAACTCACCTGGTCTTCTGGCCGCCCACGCACTTGTAGTAGACCACGCAGGAGCGGTAGTAGTCAGCGAAGTGGCCGTCCGGACCACAGTGGAAGAAGGGCGGCTGGCCGGTCCCTTTGCCGTTGACGTAGACCACAGCTGTTGAGACAGTCATTTAGCTACGCAGTTAGTCTGACACACACAGTTAAATACACAGTTTAGTTTGACACACAGTTAGGTACACAGTCTGAAGACACACAGTCTGACACTCAGTTAGACAAACAGTTAGTTAGATGCACAACTGAGAGAGAGAGAGACAGTTTCAAAGAGTGCTTCCAGATTTTGATGTCTCTCTGAGATGTACGCTTTTGATAAGTAGGCTGCCCTGATGAGCAAGATTCTTTGTGTATATTTTGAGCTATGACCACCCTGCCTGTCTGTCTGTCTGTTCGGTGGAGGAGGCAAGGAGGAACTGACCAGTGAGGACGAAGAAGAGGAGGTGGAGGAGGAAAACGCGCGCCATCGTGTTGTTGTCCTGGAGATATATAAATCAGGTTATCGAGGAATCTGTTCCTCTCTCGTGTTGCTGCTGCTGTCCCTGCTGTGGCTGGTTTATGCTGCTGCTTGTAAGGCGGTCGCTGGCGCTGTTCTGCCGACGCTCAGCTCGGCCAAGGCCTTATATACCGGTAGGTAGTCCCAGCAAGAAGCGGGTGGTCGTGATGTCCCTCCGTGTGACTTCATTCAAACCCAGCGTTGCGCCGTTTAACTAACTCACCTCCGGACGTCTGAGAGGCTTCGCGTTTAACAGCAGGAACATTCAACACCTTATCGACGTTCCATCCGTTAATCTACGGAAGCTAATCCGTTAATCTACGTCGGAGCGATAGACTGTGGAGGCGATCGTCTTAAGCCAGACCCGCTCACTCACTACCTTGTTGTACGTATCCTGAGCCCAACTCGGTCCGTGATCATACTTGCCTCCACCCTCGCTGAGGGCCGCCTGTCCAAGACCGCCTGGCTCACGCCCTAAGTCCTCCCCACTCCCTCCTTCCTATTCCCATCAGCTCGACGCTCCCTCTTCACCAGAGGCGTTGGAGAGCGACGTGAAATGATGATGATGTCATGAACAGAGACACTGCAAAAGCCGTACGGTAAATGTGCCTACGGCTTCGCATCACAGAAAACGGCACGTAAAGTGCTCTGGGTTAAAAGAAAATGTAAGAAAGAAAAACAGTTCAAAAACTATTATTGTATTCGTTATCACTGATCACAGTAACCTCCCACCTCCAGTATTTCCGGTCTCTATTTTCATCTTCAGTCATACCAAAGCAAATTCGCAGCTTGCAGGGCTGCCGAGTGCCCGAAATGTTTATACTGCATTCGCTGTTGGATGCCTGGGGAAGCCCTAGGAGCTGTAGAACCTGTCATGCAGAGGGTAAGAAGAAGACGTCCTCCTGCATGTATTCCTTAGCCATTTTGCTTCAAAAGGGTCAGGAATGTTAGAGGTTCTCAGGACACACACACACCTTCACCGGACGGCATCCCTGATGGTTGTGCGCTCGAAGTGTTGAGACCAAGCTGCGCAGGTCTTCACATGGTAGGAACTCAACTTAAAATTGAAGGAAATCTCCTCTTTTAACACAGGAATTTCTTGTACTAAACCTCATTCATTTTATCAATATTTAGTGTTTACCTACAGTGCCGTTGACAAGTAAATCTTTGGATGATGCTGAACACGTTCCTAGTAGGTCTCCATTTTTTGCCGAGGGACGAAAACGGTTTCATGAACTTCCAAGCTTAGAGAAGGATTATCAGCGTTTTCAGGGTTCCTCGAAAGGCCATTGGCGCTCACTGTATCAGATCCAGGCGATGGAAGACGTCCCAGCAACGCAATGCACACACAGTAGCCCCTCGCTGCTGCATCCAATTCTGTGACAGTGACAAGTCTGACGAGTTTTAGTGCCCGGTTGGATGAGGATTTTGTCACTGATACCCACGCACAGGCCGAGGCATATAGTGAAGATATGTAGATCACCTACAACACATATAAGATCCGAGCTTTCTTTAGTAGTGTTCGCACGATGCAGTAAACACGACTCAACTTTTCAATGGTGCTTAAGAGCACCAAAGTTCTGGGAATCATCATGAGCAACTTTAAAGCGTTGGTCAATCTCTTTTTTATCAAACTTGGTTTTGAGATCGAGGTCTTGTCTCCTCAGATCGTTCCACGTCTCTCTGAAATAAGAAATGAAAGATCGTTCTTGCTGTCTGCTCATGTCAGGACCCGTCTCCAGTTTCTTGTTCTGTGGCCAGGTCAGGTTAGACTAGGAGATGCGCCCTTTGTTAAACCACAGCTTGCGCGGCCCACAGACCCGATTGGTAAATATCAGTTTTGTCACCTCCCGAGCCAGCATGAAACAATTGTGTTAAAGTGTGGTCAGAATCCTCATCAAATGTACCATTCTCACCCTGAGGCACGTGAGTGAATCACAGGGCATTAGTGGGTAAAGCACAAAGATGAAGGGCGTCCTCAGCAGGTGTCATTCTGCTCCTCAGGTGTTTCGCTATAATAAATATACTTCATTTTTCCTTTTTAAACTTCGCCAGTATTTGCCAGGGACCAGGAGGGTGACAACGAACGTCCCGTGTGTCCAGCTGGCTGTCCTCAGTAATATAAATAATATTCCCAAACATCTTGAGTCAGCTTTTAATACAATTTCCCTTTTTCTCCCTCCTCAACCGTATTGTTCCATTGCACTAAAGGTTTTCAGTCAGTTTCTTTAAGCTGGTGTGAAAACCTTCAGGAAATTTTGGAACTGTTTCTCCCATCTCACTGTTGGTGGGTCAGAGCAAACCTCAGATGGTGCAACTGACCCGGTGGATATATTCGCCAGATCTGTAAGATCAGATGGATTTTTCGAACTGTTCTCTAGCAGACCAACCAAAGACTTAACGTCAGTTCTGTGTCTCTTGATAAGGACCTCCTGTTGGTCTGGATGCCTGAGACCCACCCATGGATCTGTGCTACTGTTCAATTGTCAGAGGATAGCTGGACGGAGGACCTGGTTTGAGGCTGAAGACAAGTGTTCCCCTGGCAGTCTGGGTGTCGTTATTTACTTTATCTTCCGTGCTTTTTAGTCCAGACAGACTTTGTATGTCTAAGCTGAACAGAGAATCCAGTCCTTTAGAAACACTCATGCAGGCCTGGACAACATTCCTTGAGCTGTGTCATCTGGGCAACGTAAATGGGAAAGTATTATCACTGTTTTGTATACAGGATATGCCAGTCACCCTCTTGGTCAATAAGGAAGAAACACAAACAAGTCGTCGGTCATTTCAGCTTAAGTCATCTGGGTTGCTGTGGGTGGATCTCTCTTTTGTTGCAAAACATCCGGGCGATCCGGGGATTAAGTCAAGAATAGTATTCTTACATTTTTCGTTCCTCAGTGTTGTATGTTGCACGATATGTATTTTATGCATGTCGTGCTGCAGGTTGACTGCATCATAAAGCTTCAGCATATCCTCGAGGTGGAGGACTCTCTCATGTCATTCCACAAAATGTACCTAGGATAAACATATCAGCGCTTCCCACACCAGCTTCTGAGACCGGACAGTCTGGGTGTACTGCTTCCCTCCCTAGCAGGACCTTTGTTGACTAGCCAGTGACTCCGATTTTGGAAACAAAGTAATTTGGGAAGCGACTGACACTGCCTGGCCGTGGGCGTGGGAGAGGGGTGGATGGGTGACAGATGGAGTCAGACTGCGTGGGTGGAGGAGGGAGGGAAGAGCATAGCAGCTGCTGAGGAAGGACTGTGGCAGACAACAGCGTAAAGATAATGGACAAAGAAAAATACAAAAGTAAGTTTTCACTTGTAGAGCCTTCACATCATAACCTGTTTACTACAAACCTCTAAAAAATGTACATTAATTTATTAAATATATATGCTTTTGACAGCATATAGTTGGTGAATGTAGGAAAAAACAATTTACGCAAAACGCCAATTTCAGAGATATTTCTGATCAGGTGAAAAATGGCAAGTTTTTTAGAAGTTGTTGCCAATGGCCACCATGGTTGGAAATCTGCAATGTTCATTTTATTCCAGTCAACTTAAGACATAAGGCCATATAAAATCCATATTGCCATTATGTCCTTCAATTTGACAGCTCGATCCCCCCATAAATAAGAATTCGAGACGCCTGGATGACGAACAATCGATAAACAGAGAAAGGACAGCCAGCTACGGACGGCTAAGACGAATCCTAGTGAAAACGACCTTGTGTTATTTAGCTGAGTGAAGTCAGGGCTAGGTTGATCCGGGTGCTTATAAATAGCAAAGGTTGTTGTGTCAGTCTTGTGCTAAAATAGCTCTTTAAGAACAGACGAACGTGATCTCTCCAATAATGAAGGAGATATGTTTGTAGAAAAAGGATTTTATACCAGATGGTTGATGCATTAAATGAGTTGCCAGGGAGAAACAAGAGCAGCAACATGGTTGTTGATAGGCTTTTACATATCCTCCTCTTCTAGTCCACAACTGACGTTATTTGTGCCTCTGTTGTTATAACGTTTACAGACATTTCTCCTAGTCATCCATCTGCTTTGACAGTCTCTCCACACTGAAATATATATATATATTAATGATATCTTTCGTCTCAAGGACAGCCTCGAAAAAGACTAATTAGTGTGCTGCTGCAGCGTTTCATCTGCAAGTGGAGAGAATAAGCCAAAGTAATTAGTCCCCGAAGACAACCCGGCTCGTCGGGTACCTACCCACCCGCACCAACCACGAGAGAGAGAGAGAGAGAGAGAGAGAGAGAGAGAGAGAGAGAGAGAGAGAGAGAGAGAGAGGGGGGGGGGGGAGGTGCATCGCTCCTCAGGTACTCACACAGACTACTCAGCAGAGGACAAACTACAACTGATTGATAGGACAAGACAACAACAGTAAATGAGGACATAAAACACTGCAATCGAAAAGGCAAGCCACAAGATGTGTTGTTATTACGAGCAGCAACTCCCAGTGGGATGCAAGACTCACGTATAAGAGAGAAAAATCAGTATTAACAAAGAACAAATCTCCTTGAATGGCGAGAGAGAAACGATAGAGTGATCAATCTTGGAGAATCCTGAACATTTAATAAAGAATTAAACCCCAGTAGCAGGTGAGGGACGAGTCATAACGTTAAGAGAGAGACGAATCACAGTTATCATCGAGGGGGAACGACACACACTACCTCGTAAGGGAAGCTCCACAACAGTAAAGTGAGGGGCGACCCAGGACAGTTATAGTGAGAGGGATATTCCGCAATGATCAGCTTGGGATAAACTACAAGGTATGGCGGGGGAGGGGGGGGGGGAACAAGACCCCTCTATTGAGGTACAAACTGCAGCTGGGACGTATAGCAATACTGTATAGGGTTCAGGCCACACTAGTCAGTGAGGGACGGGCCGTAACGCTCAAAGTGAGGAACTCGCCCAACAGCCAGAGAAGGAGCAGTTACTGGGAGACAAATGGGGAGAGTTTGTACAGGGGAGAGGACACAACAGTCAGACAGGGGACGGGTTCCAGCACCACTAGCATGATCAACAATCTGGAGGCCAGGGGGAGAAAATAGATATTTTTTCCTCCGACACATGTTGTTAGCTTGTACGCTATTGGCCCGTTCCGGCAGCTGGCGGTGATTAAAGGAAAAGGGTCAAACTCGTGTCATGCATTTTAAGCTGCATCGCCTGTTGTCTGGCTGCCTGAAGCTCAACTGAGATACGGCGCCACGGGAGGTTGTTTATACACCTGACCCCCAACCTCGTGGTAACGCCGACTCGAAAGCTGCAAATGCATAATGCATGAGGTACTCAAAGGTTTGTCTGTCTGTCTCTCTCTCCCAACCACCACATGTTTTCTTTATTTGGTGTAAAAACCTTTCCTTGTAGTATAATCCAGACTTGAGGAAAATGATTTTTTTTTTCTAGCTTTAAGACACCGTTAACTGTAACCTGCACTTTTCATAATGTTTCCTTGCTGACTGTGTTTCCTACAAAGTCTCAGTTTAAGTAATATTTTTCATGCCGATAACGATTTTGGGTTTGATATATAGTTTTGGAGTCATTAATATTTTTGATTAAGTTCTCGATTGATCATGAGTTTCAGATATTTCATTGTTATATACTTCATTATTATTGGCAGCATTATAGCATATTTTATATCATTATTTAGCGTATAGAAGCCTTTGATAATGTAATATTCAAATTTCGAAACAAAGAGTTTTTAAGCTTAGAATTTAGGTACCCCGAACTATTACCGGCAATTTTTTTTTTTTTATATTGGATTGCTTTAAATACAGTCTTTGTGCTATCTTTTATGCTCATCTGGATTCTTGTCCCAATATGTAGTTTTGGGATCAATAATTCCATTGTTATAATCCTATTTTGATGCGTTTTTTTTTAGGTCTTTGACAAGGAGTCCTCGTCTCGTACCCGTACAGAAGGGATGATAGGCAGACTGTGTGTTGTACAGTTTGAGCTGGTGGTCCGCGAGGTGTTATGCTGGTTTTGAGGTCTAGTACGGGAATAAGCAACGGCCTGGTTCGCTTAGCGAATCCTCGACCTCAGCTTCATGTCAGGGAAACCTTCACTGGAGCGACCTCTATTTTGCCGAAAGCGCTGGGTCGCTAAGTCTTCTGAGAATCTCTCAACGGTCTACGTTCATCTCTGCCGCTGGTAGTGTCCTGTAAATACTGGCCCGTGTCCTGCTCTATACATTTCATTTTTTCCTTTCTTGAACTCGCCTCATCAGAAATCACGTCAACTGCGCTTGCGTTGAGATCGAAAACCAGCACCGCGTTTTCGGGGGCAGGTCCACGTTCAGAGAAGGTGTTTATGAAACGCGTGAGATGAGACGACTCTAACAAGGCTTCCTATTGCCTGCCTGCGAGTGACAAGAGAGAGAGAGATCCATCAATACGTAGTTTTCACAGTCTGCTCCTCTTCCTTTGTGTTTTTGAATCGTCACAGTGATGGCATATGCGGCTCAGGTCGGTCGAGTGGCATACCCTCCTCACATCAGATGTTGACGGTAATGTTATGGAAGCCTTCAACAGCTGTTCTGTCCACAGATCTGGATGTCTCTTGAGGAATTGAATTCCGATCTGCCCGAGATGTCTCTGCAAGTGGTATATTCACCCGCCAACCTGCGGATGAGTCTGGCATATAGATGTATAATATTTCAGTTGAGGGGGTATAGCAGCATTAGACACCTGCTGTGTACATTAAGGAGCTGCCGATAGCTTCTACTCAATGGTGGCACCTGTAGAAGTCTTTGGAGTACCCCAGCAGGCGACGGTGGATAGCAGATTACCCACATTTGTATGCAAAGTATCCACCTGGGGTTTGTTAGCTGTGCATGGGAGTACATGGGAAAGCCAGACAACATGATGGGGCCGTTGGCCCATGTCTAGGTTGTTTGTTTTTGAATTCGAATCTTAAACATATAAATGGATGAGTTTCAACTATTTAAGATGTTCTTACTAGGGTAAACTCGGCCTGCTGCGTAGACAGAGGGACCTAGGATAATTAAAGCCGCAGGTGAGAACAGTTTAGGGCGCTTCCGTCAGCTGACCTGACCATGGATAGCTCCCGACCTTATTTGGACAGTTTCATGGGTTTCCATGACATATGACGATCCCATTGGCTGTCATGAGTCATGTGATCGTAGCGAGGTTAATAAGCAGCGTTGAGACAAATCCAGACGAATGATAGATTTTCATTACATAATAGTTTTAATTCAGCATTGCCAGAGTTATGGTGTACACCAAGGTAACGTGTATATGTAGATTCTCTATCTCTCCCTGTTTTGCATCAGCCACTGTGGTAAAAGAATAAAGTTTGGAGTTGTATATACTCATACTGATTCGTATGTCCATAATATAAACCTTGGCATATATATATATATATATATATATATATATATATATATATATATATATATATATATATATATACACAACACTACA
>JAYMFT010399954.1:0-18993 GCA_038088735.1 Panulirus argus | reverse complement strand
ATATATAACTTCGAATATCCATTACCTTCACATGCAACACCACCAGCACGACAAGCATTACATAACCGGAACACACACACACACACACACACACACACACACACACACTTCATGAGGAGTAAGAGCAAGGCAGCCACTCCCAGGGAATACCGGGACCAACGAGAAGCCCTCCATCACCACATTCCCTGACCCCTAGCTCCCCACCCTGAGGATTTTTCAGGGCTGAGGGACACCAAAGCTCTGCTGAATCGAGTCCTACGTAAAGAGGTTGCGTGTCCGAGCGAAGGAACGAGGTAACGGACTGACAAATGTGTCAGCACAACGAATATTTCGTCCAATATATCTTTCTCCTCGAGCGCCCGCCCTTCTGCTTCCATCAGGATTTCCTCTGCTTGCCCTACGTGGAATATGAGTGACTGGACTGAGGTCCGGAGCTGCGGACAAAACAAAGACCGGAAAGATGGCGGAGAAACAGAGGCATATGGGCGGTGCCGACACCATCGCCCGGCCGGCTGGCTGCCTGGTCGAACGCAAGAAGGCGACCTGGCGCGTGAGGACCCAGCCAGCGATGAGTCCTGGAGAAACGCGATAGCAGTGTTAATTGGCTAGCACTTCGGTCGCTGTATTTATCATCATCCCACCTGCTACGGCACAGGAGGACACGTGCTGAGGACCACGCCCACATAACACAACAAACAGCTGGATAGATGAAACCGATACGTCGATGCAGCCGTAGGGGACCACTACAGACAGTTGAAGTAGCGACAGAGTGACGGAAATTCTTACCTGATCAACCGAGATACGAACAGGCGGACTGGTTAAGGATTAGTTAAGAGCTGTGCGTCTCCAGATGGTCTCCGCAAAGATTGGCGTGAATATGGTCGGATCTGAGTTCGAGGCAGAGAGAGAGAGAGAGAGAGAGAGAGAGAGCAACATCCGGATTTCCACGCACCTCGGCATATGATGTCAACAAACCGCTAAGTATTGAGGCACCCGGGGGAATCCAAGAGCTGCTGGTGTTCCCAGGCCAGCAGCGTGTGACCTCTTTCTCAAGCCAGGCAGAGGGTAAAACCCCCCGTATGCATCACGCTTCCCGACGTCCACCACCTACGATCTTGAAGCGTTTAAAGCGTGAGCAGAATGCACACGAGACTGAGTTAGCGAGGTATTAACAGACTTACCTGGTCGCTTGAGGGCCGCTTTTTGCGGGACTTCCGGTGACAAACGCTTACTCATTAAAGATAAGAATCAATAATCACAAGATACTATCGCCATATCGTCAAATCTTGATCAGGCTAGAGTGGTTCTGTTACATATACATAGTTCCATGCCTCTGTGGGGCTTCCAGCGTTTTTAAATCCAAATCTATCCAGCCTTGGTTTCAAATATCCCAGCGGATTACTGGCAAAACACTGATTGGTACATGATTGGCCTCCCTTTTCTTAATTGAGGGAAGCTTTAGAAACAGATGCAGTCATCCGAGTACCTCCTCGCAAGACTCATTGAACATTTCAATCAACACATCTGAGGAGCTCTGGCTGCAGGAGGCCCACGATCCGGCCCTCTTTGCCCAAAGGAATGTGAATCGTAAGCCCAGCATTTACCAGTGTAAATATACTCTCCAGCAAGCGCATCTGCGCGGCTAATGCCACTTTCACAAAGGCGCTGTGGAAAAAAAGATAACATCAAAGGAGTCTTAACATTTAAGCGAAAAACTAGCACCGAACTCCCCTACATCGGATTACTGAGTTCTTCCACCTTATGCGACGCTTATTAACTTGATCAAATCTTAATCATCATAATGTATGGGTGCAAAGAACAGCTCTGGATTCCTTTAGTAGTTATAAATCATCCAACCAAAATTAGGCTTGGATTACCCATTTCCTTGGGATTCCCATTTTCTTTCGTGGTTGGTCATCACCCTAGCATAAGCCTGGATGGTAAACTTTATCATTATCCCTCACATAACAAGGTTAACATGCAAACTAACACATTATCTCTTAACCTATGCTGTCGGTACTACCCTGTGCATATTTCATCCTGTCATTTCTTGCAACTATATGGTATATGGTCAAGGGTAGCGTGTACTTATTTGACCTCTCCAATGGCACTAATCTGCTGGGAGATACTGATGTGACCTCCCCTTAAGCACTAATCTGGCATGGCACTCAGTATGACCATTCTCTAATAAAGTGATCTCCCCCTGTAACTTTCAAAACTCAACCATCCACTGAGCATTCATCTTTCCCTCCGACTTGAGAGACGATGAAACCCAAAATTTTCTTTGTCTTTCACATCAAGATTCAAAGCTAATTTACGCGTGTCTTACATCTAATCATGTCAGTTCACCAGACAAGAAAGACTTATAAAACGACACCTTCGTCGTAATTAGTGGGTGCGTTAAAGATCGCCACCCTTGCTTCTTAATTACGTAAAATAATAAGTGAGGCACTTAGCCCCTCTGGTGTGAGATGCTATTGTTGTCAAACATTTCCGGACTGAGCAGGAAATTGTTGATAGCTGCTGCGATGTCCTGTTACAGGGATAGACCAGTCTGTGGTTATCCCGTGCTGTGTAAGGCTGTGTCAGGCTGTGTTCCGTGCTGTTTGAGGCTGTGACCCATGTCGTGAGTGGCTGTTACCCGTGCTGTGTGAGGCTGTGATCCGTGCACTGTGAGACTGTGTTCTGTGCTGTGTGAGGCTGTTGCCCGTGCTGTGTGAGGCTGTTGCCCGTGCTGTGTGAGGCTGCGTTCTGTGCTGTTTCCTGGTTTGCTCCTACGTGCTGTGTCCCTGACGATCTAATGACGTCGTGTGTGTTGCCTTTCAGTGCTGTTATTGGCTGTGTCCGTATGTGTGTCCTTGGTTGTGTCACACGGTGTCCAGTGCTGTGTGTGTTGGTGTCCTCTGCTGTATACGACTGTGTCTCACGTTATTATTACCTATTCACCTATTTGCAATTACCTATTTGGACTATATGAGCGAATAGGTTCTGCACTTCTGGGGCTCCCATCTCTTGAAACCTCTCTATCGTAAAACTTTTGAAACTTCTGAATGCTGTTCACATTCACTATGCTAAACTCGATTTATTCCGTTCATACGCCACTCTTACACTATAATAGTACACACACACACACACACACACACACACACACTATGAATGTGTGTTCGTGTGTTCGCCCTGGTTTGCCTGATGCTTATAAGGGGCTGTTGATGATTTGTTTAGGTGCCGCGGGTGAGTCAGCCCCAGCCGAGACGAGACACCCCAGAATTACCCTCTCTCACACAAAGGCCAAAGGTCTTTCTTATATCACATTCTGTTTTCATAGTAAACAGAAATTTTATTATCTGCCTTAAGAGGTCAATCCTTTTCTACTTTTATTTTTCATGTTGGACACTGAAGTCACAGACAAAAGTTCACATCAAGGCCGGGCCTTAATTGAAATACAGAGAGGATTATGAAAGGGGAAAAAGAACAGTCAAGGAAAAGTATTTACGAATTTTGGAGGAAGTGAAAAACCTCTTTCATAATGTGCCAGGTTATAGTTATTGGGAAAGACATGAGAAGGCAGAGAGTTCCAAAGCTTCGAGGTGTAGGGAAAGAAACTGGTATCAAAACGGCCCACCCTTGAGCTGCTGCTGGCCACACAATAATCATGTGACGCAGCAGCTTGCCGAATATTGCGTGGTCTAGCCAGTGGTGGGGGCACACAAGCAGCAAGCTCTCGGGAGCAAGAACCAAAGTAATACCTATATAAGAGGGGAAGTGAACCAACATTGCGGCGTAGGGCAAAGGGGTCAAGTTTGAAAGTTAGCCTGGGACAGTTTATAAGTCGGACCGCATTTGGCTCAACTCTGCCAAGTAAGGATGCAGAGCTAGAACCATCCTAGATATGAGAGCAGCACTCCATACAGGGACGGATCAGTCCTCTGTATAAACGGAGCAACTCTTCCAAAGAAAAGAAATTTCGACATCTAAACAAGACTCGCAGTTTCTTATGAGGCAGACTTGGCGATTTCCGCCCCTACCATCTTTACTCAGTTTACACCCCCATTTCACCCCCTATCCAGCAAATTCCTCACACCCAACAGGTGTCTCCTTTGTCCAGGTATACTTATAAGATAATGCAATATCATTCTTTCCTTCGCTCATGACCTCCGTATCACCTGCGTGTTCAGGTAAGGGGTTCAGTCCATCTGGCAAGTTGATCACATATACCTCAGTCCATTTCAACTATGCTCCTCAATCCTGTAACCTTCGTTCCCTTCCACTAGTGGCAATGTTTCCATTCGGTGATGTAGTCTGTCCCCACATTTGTTTCTATAGCTCTAGCTTTTTAATCGGTCTCCAGTGTGGGACAGTGTTAAAAGCTTTCTCTACGATGCGATTCCCATATAATTAAGCAATGGCACTTACCGGTTTGATGGATACGATAATGGGAGTGATTATACACACTGGCACACCGACAGGAACCACCCACTACTACCACCACAGCCGCCCGCGCCAGCAGTACCACCACCGGCAGCAGCAGCGCCATGCCCCCGCGTCACGAAGCAGCCGTACGCCGCCGACCCTCAGCGTCGCCAGCAGTGTGGCGGACACTGGCGCTCTTGTTATGCCTGCTGCAGCAAGTGACGTCATCCCCCTCCCTCCTGACACCCGGCCACCACCGCTACCACACTCCTCTTGGTGGGTACGAGGTCCACCCCGGCCCGGCCGCACACCAGACCTTCCTGAGGGAGGGAGTCGGCACCACGCCAGGGGACGCGCTCCCGGCAGTAGACAGCGGTCGGGCTACAGAAGCTTCCGTCGCGGAGAGGACGAAGGGGAAGGTACTGACGAAGGGAACACAGAGGTTGGGACAACGTGGAGGGCGTCTGCCGGAATACAACAACGCTTCAGGTAAGACTCTTGACTATGTATTTGATCCATACAGTACACTGTACTAGCGCTAGTCTTCGCCTTACTAAGGTTTCCGTCGACCTGGAGTTATTGTCGAGCAAGACCCCTGTGGGTCAATGCGAAGCTGCACACGTCATATCTACGCCATGTCGATTACAGATGATGAGATGTTAGCGTCGTCAAACACACGTTACGTCGGGTCACGCCACCCACACCAGCATCTCACTCACGTCACACTGAGATAAAGAGATGACACCAGTGCTCTTCCTTCCAACGCTTAAGGCGTTTTGGACGCTGCGTTCACGCTTCTCATGGAATCCTTCCTTTCATGAGCACTGCGTTCACACTTCCTCCACGCAACCGTGTCAACTGCCTTTTCTTTTGCACGCCAAAGTTTCGTCCAAGGAAATTTGAATGACTATACGTATCTCCGAATTCCGGCCCAGTTCCCGCACGTCTCTCTCCGCTACCTCAGGTACAAAGTTAACAAACGCAATAGCAATGCGTCACGCATTTATCTCAATACTAATCGTTGGAACGTCACACGCCTGGTGGCGGAAGTACGTTGATGTTGATACCTTAAGTCTATCACTCGAGATAGGATATCATGTGGTAAGCTAAGCACTTGCTGGTGAGGATTTCAGCAACATACGTAATTGTTAAATTGGACATTTTAACTTCACATGAAATCGTTTCCATGTACTGTATTCGGGGAGTAAGCTATTAACATACATTACCAGCTCACTGCATCTAGTTTCTTGACCTGATTACAAAAAAAAAATCATATTTATTTCCGATATTCAGGGGCCACAAAAAGCAGCAAAGTATCACTGCGAGTTGCTAACTGATATCCAGCCTCCATGATTACCATCACACGATGTCGCTGACCAAATGTAGCAACCGATCAGACGGGGGTTGGGTGGACGGCGGCGGCCTCCCCTGCCTTACTTAGGAGGGACTACACACGGCAGGAACAGAGGCCTGGCCAGGCAGGGTAGACCGGGGTGTAAGGCTATTAATAACTTTCTTGACTGCTGACTGTGTAGGGGGCGGGGTTTCATGGGGCGAGGAATTTAGCAGTAATTCCTCTTCTTCTCCAGGAACGACGTATCTCTCAAGGGAATCATACCCCAAAGACGCTTTGAGGAAAATTCATCCACGAAGCAGAATCGATGCGTATGTGAGGCCCGCTTGCTAATGTACCCTCCCGAGTGGTAGACGACCTCTCTTTATCACCCAAACATTAACCCTGAACTTTGTGGTAGTCCTTCGCGGCGTCGCGTCTATTTTAGACATAATCAGATCTGTAAACAAACAGTTTCACGTATGCTTCTTTAAATAGAGTACCTTATGTAACTACGGGCAGGTAGGGATTTCCGGTAAAATAAGACTCTCGGCGCATCTCATGAGAACGCTTGAGAAGAAAGAATGAGGGGTGACAGAAGACCTGAGCCGAGCCAGTGGCGAAGAAAAACAGAACCTTAAAACTAGCTCCTGGTCATCCCAGGGCCGGTCGCCTCGGCTAAGTGTTACCAGATGGAGCAGACGTCACACTCGTAAAAAGTTCACGCATGCGGGATTAGATATGGAGGGGGAGGACGATGACGAAGACGCCTCCTCGCACGAGTAACTTCGATGTAAAACTCTATCCAGAACAACGAAGCGGCGATGTTGGTTGGTTGGTTGGTTCGTCAGACCAATCGAATGCCAGGGTTCGACAAGGCTTTCATAAAACCACCAGGGGATTCTAATCTCGAACACTAATATACAAACCTCCTTCAGGTGTTCATGAGAATCCTCAGACCATACACAAAACACTATACATATGGCCCGTGGCAGCGAACCCTCCCATTCTCTCTATATGGCCCGTGTTCGGCTGAGAATAGGATACACTGTTAACAAACGAAACGTTGCCAGTTCGTAAATATTAGCATCATATCTCATATCCAATGCTCTTGGCTGTTTGAGCATGGAATTTGTGATATTCGTGCCAATGGATACAAATATTTTGCATGATCATTTCCGTATGGATAGAATATATATATATATATATATATATATATATATATATATATATATATATATTGTAAGAGAGAGAGAGAGAGAGAGACTTGAAATAAAGCCGAACTGGGTCACACCAGATCACTTCAACCAGTCCTAACACAGAATGGATCTTGTGGTCTCTATTGCTGGCCTAGTGCCGAGCAGTAATTAGGGAAGGATGATTTAAGGTTTTTTATTACATGCTAATTATATTGATGATAATTAATTGTGATAATCATAACAATAATAATAACTACCTAAGTAAAATTTCGAAGTATCAAAAGATCTGACATGAAATCCCTGGATTTCATTCAAAGCTTTTCAAAATCATTCGGAGCACAAAAACTACGAAAATCACTATATTACTTAGAGTTATCAATTATTTTTTTCACATAAACCCACTGCCCATATTTGGAATACAATAAATCAATTATGCTGGCCTTGAGTATAACAACTTGGAAGACTGAAGTCTCTCGGAAAATGCTGTCCTTTATTCATCTCCTGTGAGTTCACAGCCGCCATGTATATCTATATATATCCCCAGGGCCCAGGATGAACGGCACGGCGCCTGTGGTGACCTCGGCACGTCGGGAGGCAGGATTCGAGGACCTTGACCCCTGGGTCACACACCAACGAGCGGCACGCGAGGAGCCGGTCTCCCCCGTATCAAGTGAACTGGAGCAGTGGGCCGGGCACCAGTCCCACAGGGTAGGTACTGCTAGTAGTGGCAGTGATAGTGGTGGTGGTGGTGGTAGTGGCTTAGGGGGCCATGTCTGTGTAACCAAGGTGGGGGTGGTGTGGGGGGGGGACTGAGGAAGGCGTGGGTGATTCACACCACATGACATCACCAGTCGTCTCCCCCCCCTCCAGACAACCCTGGTGCTTGGTGAGGCGTCTACCTTCCTGGACAGTGCTTGCTGTGTGCTCTCCCACCTACCATATTTGGTGAGTGAGTGGCTCCCTGCTGAACACACCAAGAGTACACATACACGTGTGGATGTGTGTATGTGTGTGTGTGTATATATGTGTGCATACTTGTAAACTTTTTTCTCTCTCTCTATCTCTCTCTTACACACACACACACACACAAGGTCACACAGTCTCCACCTAATCAGGAACCCCTCCGCCGACAGTTATGTAGTTACTCTAGCCATACGACTCCAGGCAAACTAGGAAACGACAAGCTAGAAGCGTGAGTTGTTCATATATGCAGAACCTACGTATATATTACTATGGTCGTGATACTGCTTGGGCTCTGAAATACGACCAACCATGAGCATCTTCGCTCCTCTCATTCATAGGTCGAATGCACGAGTTTGCTGGGTTTTCGCTGTTAGGAAACTTTTATATTAAAAAAAAACGAAGCATTTTATTACCTTTCAACGCGCTTTCTGGTGTAATTCATAGTCGAACGAGCAGTAACACCACCACCAACGGTAAGAGTGTGTGAAGGGTCAAGTTTCTGTGAAGTGTAATGACTTGTGATTCTCTCACTTTCGAGCACCTCGCCACAATCACCTGTTCTCCACACCTGTCTTCCTGTCTCTTCTTTCCACTTACTCGGCCACCTAACTGTAGTAGGTGGCCTGGCTACCTTATCCTCCCCACCTACATGGCCACCTATCCTCCCCACATACTTATCCACCAATCCTTCCCTCCCGTTTGGCCACACCTATTCTCCCCCTAAATGACCCTCCCACTGGACCATCACAAGCAAGAGCTGGTGAGCAAAGCGGTCGATTAAGTCAGCAGACAACCTCGTCATGGACGATCGTGTCCCCTGTTGTCCATATCCCTCCATGCACTACTACCAGCGACCCATAAACTGACCCTGTGCCCCTCCCGGCCTGCAGGTGCGGCGCGGGGCGCTCCACGGACCCCTGTGGACGGACAAGCGGACGCTCTTCGTGGAGCTGGTGGTGCTGGTGGACCGGAGCATGTGGCGGCAATACGGCAGCGAGCGCGTCATCCAGGACCGCGTCAGGGAGATCGTCAATGTTGCCAACGCGGTGAGTCGCCATCTCGTGTCGTCTCTCCACAGGCAGCGACAAGCGTGTCGTGTCCGAGCTATTCACACTTAAGGCCGTTCCAGCTGGTCCGAAGGCTGACAGAATCGATAACGTACTTGAGGATGATGCGTCTCGGGAAGTACATCTCAAGGCTGTGCCGAGTGCATCTTCAGATTGGAGACTGTAGAGGGCACGTAATCCAAAGCGCCGACGAGGAGAGGTGCACGGTTTACCAGGAAACAAAGGTGTTGGTTTTGGTTAGTTTACCTCCTATTTCTGAAAAACCTCTACGTCTCCTATCCACTCGCTCCACCTTTAGCCTCACCCCAAACCTCCTGCATTTACGTGAGGCGCCTCACTCCTTCCATCTTCCTCGTCCCCCTAAGCTCCGTCTGTCCTCCACAGATCATGAACCGCGTGGGCGTGGTAGTGAAGCTGACGGAGGTGAAGATATGGAGAAGTAGAGACGAGTTCAGGGTCAGAAGCGACCTCTTGAGGAACATGGAGCCCCTGAGAGAATACCGCGAGAAGCTGAAGAAGGAGAATCGTCGTCTCGCTAATGATAACACCGTCCTCCTCACGTGAGTACTCCAATTTCCCATTAGGAATTACCCAAATGCAGTTACCTATTTTCATTGTACGGGGAGGGAGTTCTACATTCGTAAATCTCCATAATGTGTGTGTGTGTGTGTGTGTTATCGAACTCCGCCTGCTCCAGGTTACACCACGAACAAAAGTCACTTTTCGTGTGGCTGTATCATTGGCAGTACAGTCTTGTTAAAACCTTTAGAAAGGTGCTGCAGTAATTATAACCATATATATATATATATATATATATATATATATATATATATATATATATATATATATATATCCTAAGTGGTAAATTGTAATTTTTTCCGTATCCTGACAATTATCACGGACAATGTTCACTTGCTAGGTTTGATTTCTTGGTAGTCTAATCACTCCCACCACGGGGCAGGTGTTGCTAATGACTCTATATTTTTTTTTCTGTTCCAGGCGGGTCCAGATGGCAGCAGACCACGTGGGAATGGCATACACCGGAACCATGTGCGAGTAAGGACACAACCTCTTCAGTTCTTTCTTTCCGGTTTAATCATTCTTGTCATTTTCTAAGAAATCATACTTCCGCTATATCAGTCTAACACTGCTTCCGTCGCGGTGCTGTCTGGATAACGTCGCGTTAATATGACTAGAGCGACAGGCTAAATCATCACCTTTAACACAGGATCATATTAATGTACTAGGCATTACAGCATTGAATCATATCATCAAACATCTTATTACTGTATCACAGCACCGCATCCATACCACTAACAGCCATCATACTGCAGTCTCACAATGAGCCCTGAACTCATGGCGTCTGTCCTCGGCAGCGAACGCCTGTCCGTGAGCGTGGTGGAGGACGTGAAGGAAGAAGACCCGGCGGCGGTGGGGTACATCCTGGCCCACGAGATGGGTCACAACCTGGGCATGAAGCATGACGAGAATGCTACCACCATCCTAGGTCACCCATGCTCCTGTTCCACCAAGACCTGTGTCATGCAAGCTTCAGTCAGGTTAGTGCCCTAAGGATCTAAGGACTCTGTTCCAGGTTCTCAACATTCTAGTAATTCGAAAGAATCAACGCAAAACTTGAAGTCGATAAATTCCCAACAAATTACCGGTGAACAGGTTGCATGCAAAGAACTCGGGTAGATTCATTAGGAGTTGCGGTATCGAAGTGAACGCTGTCACCAACAACGCTCGCTCTAAAGGTGCTGGCTTTTAAATATCGTCTTCGTTTAGCTTGTAAGTGTCTGGAATATAAATGGACTATGATATTATGTTAGCAGAATTTGTTGAGGCGAAGTGCTTTATGCGGTCTAAGTTTCTTTAACCATAATGGAACCATGTAAATGATGACATGATGAAAATTTTCTACCTTCATCAGACAGTCCAGATACAGAGTTATCTACATCTCCAGCCAATTTACAATGATAAAAGAAACAAACGTTAAAGGAAATAACAATGTTAGTAAGATCAGTTACAGAGATGAAATTAGATGAACAAACAAGCTTCAGAAGCAGTGGCGTAATATTATCGGATACATATTAAAAGATATATATATATATATAAATATATATATATATATATAAACAATGAAAATTTTCAAATGCCATAATTACGGCAAGAGCGTGTAAGGTCTCAGAATTTAAAGACCAGAAGTTTTGGATTTTTCGATTGGTGGTTATTACTTGACTTCAATGGCTTTCATAACCCAAGCAGTCGATAAACCTAAACACAGGTTAGGTTAGGTTGGTTGGGTTAGGTTAGGTTCGTTTAGGTTTTGTTTTGCTAGGCTGGTTAGGTTAGGTTAGGTTAGGTAAAGTCTGATAAGGTTATTCAAATCCAGCTTTCCATAATTTACTTGAAGCACATTCCTAACTCATCGTTTTCTAGATAAGAGAAGCACCCATCTTTCAAGACACGCTTAATTTGCTTTAATTTAATATCTTTCAAACTCCAGTCACGAGCACAGACGTCACTTAATAAGTGAAACAATTTTCAAGTCGATAAATTCACACAAATTTAAATGCCACAAAGTAAATAATTACCGTATAACGTATTCAAACACCAAACATTACAATGGGAGTGTTGAAGACTAATGAAATTAGATATAAGAAATTGAACAGAATTGAAAAGAATTCTAGAAAGACCTAGCTTATGTTTATCTAACTTAAACAATTTTTTGCTCTAAACAGTAAAAGAGAAATCATGGTAACACAATGTAAACAAAGGCAACGACTTCCTAATACTGCATCAGCATAATAATGAGCTGTACACATACTAGTTCATTAATGAGAATCCTTAGATCACATCCTGATTGTAATACCCCTTTGAAAGCAATAATACGTTTGAATTATGAACTTGATTTATTCGGCTCGTTCATCGGGACGCCCAGAAAATTGGACCGCTAATACTAATCATGAATTCTTGGGTTAATATGTACTTATGTGATGATAAAACGTTCATATATTATTCTTACTAACCTTACACAGAAGCAGGGCTATCAAGATCACCATACAACCCAAACAACGCCTGCAGATAAACAAATTTTACACCACTTAGATTTCAACTTTCACGTGTATTTAAATGGCGATGGCGTCCACAAAAATTAGACAGATCTTTCCGTAAATCACATTGTAAGTTGTAGAAGAACACCTAGTCTTAATATATATTTTGTATTGATATCTTTAAACATAAATAGAATGAAAGAAACTTTTTCAGCATTCGTTTTCACACTTTGTTTATCATACATATTTTCCTGTGCCTTCTGGATGCCACATGTCGCTGGATCTTGTGTACTTGCCAATTACTAGTTAGTAATTTTATGCTGCTCTTGCACTTATATTTATTTATAGATATGAGAAGACTGAAAATATTCGTAGATAGATTGTACCTGAGAAGGTAAGTTCTGAAAATTTCTGCCGTTCAAAGAATTATGCGGTATTAACTAATGCTACAGCTTAAAATTCCTTGGCATGAGTTTTACCATTTTATGACCCATGCATGATCAAGAAATACATTGTACTGCCATTGGGGAATTCAAAACTGCAAGTTTGATATTTAGTACTCCGTCCATGTACGTATCATTGAAAACCAAAATAATGAGAAATGATAAAGCTATATCTATATTGTACTAGTTATCTGATGCCTTCCAGTTAATTGTGCAGTTTGAATTAACTTGACCGAATATAGGATTACTTTGAAAGTGAGAGTGATGATATGGCTCCGTTTGAAACTAACAGGAATAAATGAACTACAATTCGTAGACAAGTCAGCTAGAAACAGCTTTTTGTTTACTGTTATTAGAAAGAAAAAATTTAAGTGATTATTTCCTCGTGAAGGAAAGAAACGGTGATGACGTCACACACCTTACCCGAACGCTTTAGGATAAGATGCTTCAAGTATGGATAATCTCAAAAGGGACATTCTTTTCTAGGAAGAATTTTCATGATCTGTGACATGAATGAGAAAATGGATGAAATAGCAAGTTGAGAAATTAGTTGGAAATATTGTACCCTTTTCCTGAAATTCTACTTATGAATATGTGAGTGAGGTGGCCAACTGGGAAATTTTTGAAAATCTTTTTAAATATAACCGTTTCGTACTGGAGTGCTTGTTTTCCTGAGGGGTTGTTCAGTATGTTACCCTAGTGTCTGCAGAGTGACTGTAAGGCTAGGGAAAGAGTATGGCTTTATCATCCACAGTGCCAGCGGTAGACTTGTTAACATGTACAAGACCAGCGATAGAAATTTGAACATCCACACAGCCACTGATAAACATGAAAACATTCAGTCGAGTAAGAGTTAGTTATAACCACCCACAGCAGCGAGTACGATCCCGGCTCGGAGTGGAGTTCGTGCAGCAGGGAGTTTCTCAAGAATATGCTTAAGACCTCAGCTCTCGACTGCCTGAAGAACGTGCCGACGGAGTCCTTCCCCGGCAGCAGCTGCGGCGACGGTGTGGTGGACCACGAGGCCGGCGAGCAGTGCGACTGCGGCCCTGCGGAATACTGCGACAACCCCTGCTGCCTGGCCAGCACCTGCAGGCTGGCCGCCAACGCCTCCTGCGCCTCTGGCTCCTGCTGTGACACCCAGGTGGGTCATTCTCTCCAAAGCAGTTCGAAGCATAAGCAGGGGAAGGGGGCATCATATCTCAGCTCAGACATGTCTGAAAGAAATAAGTTCAGTTGCTAGACGTAAGGCTGGTAGAGATGAGTGGTCTTATTGCCTGCTGGGGAAGAGCTATATACACGTGGTTGTTATGTTCGTACAGACGTGCCAGCCCCGGGCTGTGGGGACGGTGTGTCGGCTGCCGCTGGACGACTGTGACCTCCCCGAATATTGTACCGGCCACTCCGAGTACTGCCCTACTGACCTCTCCAAGGTGGACGGGACCCCGTGCAGGGAAGGCAAGGTGAGTGTTGATCCCAGGGTTTATGATTATGGAAGAATCCTCATGCAAGCAAGGGAGGGATGAGATCTGGTCCTCGGTTCATGTCTTGGGTCATTACTGCGACGTCTCTTGTGAGGAACGGGGTTGTGTTCTTAACATTCTCGCGTTATGGACTAGTGCCCCGGTGTTCTGCAGGAACTAGATTGGTTCTGTACTGAAGCGGTGTTCTGGTATTTCTTGCAGGTTCTCATTTGACTATAATGTCGGACCACTGACGTGTTTCTTGTCTCTTATCTATCCTGTAAGAATCTGACTCAAGTCCACAGCACACAGATAACAGATTTTTTTGCTTGTAGTTGGACACTTCCTGAAGATATCAGTGTGAATTTCCGTGATGATGATAATGACGTGGCTTCCTTCTCTCCGCCGCTACCAGGGCCGCTGTTATCGAGGCGAGTGTGGGAGCCATGAGGGGCGGTGTCAATACGTGTGGGGGCCTGGAGCCACCGAGGCCTCCCCGAGCTGCTACTCCGACCTCAACGCGAAGGGCAATGGAGACGGCAACTGTGGCAAATATCCCACGGCAGACCATCTGCTGCGTTGCACTCCCGAGTACGTTACGCGCACGTCAAAGCCTGCTTAACAAAAGTTGATATAACTCTTTGATATTATTCAGCAAACGTTACAGTACGACAATGTTTTGGATCTCTTTCACTCAAACACCTCACACTACCCATTCCGATCCTCTTGCCCCATGAAGCTATGGTGCACAGTGTCTCCTCGCAACTACCCCATTCAGGTGGCCTCACTACTCATAGTTACTCCCCACACTGCCCTGCAGGTCTAGCCGGTGCGGGACCTTGCACTGCCTGCCTCCCTCCGTGCAGGCGACGAGCTTCCACATTCACCACTACAACGGAACCAAGCAGGTGGGACCGAACTCCTGCGCCTTCATCATCGCCTCTTCTAAGTATCCCAGCCAAGACTGGCTCTCTCCCGACGGCGCATCCTGCGGCCAGGGCAAGGTAAGAAAGATTTGAGAGAGAGAGAGAAGGGGAGGGAAGGAGTCGTCGCTGTACCTTGAAAAGAATAAATGTTTAGAGTAGGAAACAGAAATAGTCCCAACACTCTGCCCCGAGGTATGCCTACTTACGTCATATGTTTAGTTACATAAATACGCCCCTGTGTCTGCTGCTGTGTTGCTGTTCCGTTGTGATGAACTTCTCTTATACTGAGTCACTGTGTCTAGGGGAATGGAAGAGTACTAGTGCTGGTAGGTGGATCTAAACATAAGAGGGACCATAATACCTCATGTAATATTTGGGATGAAATCCTACCATTTTTTTCATGAGATCTCTTACCTCTTTTCTTTTTTCTACTTGCTCCTCCATGTTTGTTAGTCTCTCTCTCCTTCTGCCTATCAATCGAGGCTCGCATCACCATCCTGACGAACACTTCCCTGCCTCCTTCCCCGGCAGATGTGTGTGGGCCAGATGTGCGTGGAGGTGCCACCTCCCGCCGGCGACTGTCGCGACGGATGCTCTGGCCGAGGGGTCTGCAACAGTCTCGGCCACTGCCACTGCGACGCTGGCTACGCCCCTCCAGACTGCTCCCGCCCTGGGCTTGGGGGCTCCATCGACAGCGGGGTGATGAGTGGTGTTACAGGTGAGAGAGGAAGGGGAAGCGATCCTGATAAATGTTAACTAGAAAAGCCAACATTTGCGAGTGAATGGAGTATGTCTCTTATGATCTACAATATTTGTAAGTCCAATAAATGTTTTGTTTATATTTCGTCAGATGACTGGGTAACTTGTTGCATTCACCCACCAAAGTTAGCTTTTCTAACTTCACTTTCGTTTCACCATAAACTTGTAATTCGTGGTTAGACGCAGGAGTTTTACTGAACAACTTTAGTGACCCCTGTATCAGATGGAGATGTCCTGATGCTGAACTGAGTCATCTATGTGATGTGGAAGTCAATCATAAACGTAAAGACCTATTTTAACTGACCCCTCCCATCGTGGCTCTCATGGTATGTCCAGTATTCGAGCAAAAACCTGTACGTAGATAACTACAGAAGGTGATCATGAAAGAGAAATTCGTATTTCAATACCTTTCGTTTTCCTTCCAGACAACAGCCATATCATTACGACAATGTGGGTGCTGCTGGTGTCACTGCTGGCTCTCCTCGTCGTCATCTGCTGCGTGTGGGGTTACCTGCGGAGCTGGTGGAAGCGACGAGGACGTCAGTGCATGTCTCCAATCTGTCCTTGTTGCGTCACCTGCCTAGACGCCTGCTGTTGCCCGGCCGTGTCCAAGGCAACCCACTGGGTCATCACCGTCGGCTCCTCCCGGAAGAAGCAGAATTCCAAGAAAGAGATTCATGCGGTGGACTCCGAAGGAGGAGCGGACGAGGCCATGCTTTGCGCCGTCGACGTGGATATAAAAAGCGACCCGCAGACCAACACGTGGGGCGTGGCGGATGAGAAGCTGGTGACGGATGTGATCATGGTCACCCCGAAGAACTCTCCCGACCTACGAAGGAAAGTCCACCTGCCTTCCTCTTCGCCCGTCCTCCATCACAAGTCTGTGGAAGTCCTCGACCGTCCAAAGTATTTCCAGTCCATGTCGGTCGACTCGGGCTGTGTCTCAGACGGGGACGACGGCACCGGCAGCACACGGTCGTCGCTCCACATGTCCATGAGAAGCCTTATCAGTACGCTGAGGAGAATTGGCACCATGACCCAGAGGGATTCGCCAGAAAAAGATAATCAACCACCGAGGACTCTCGGCAGCCAGAGGTCGATGCCTCTGAGTCGGTTTGTCGTGGATCCTCTGGCTGGGAACCGCAGCTCCAGGCAGGGTACGCCTCCCCCAGACCACATGAGACCATCCTTCCGACGCTCCGTCACCGTCGACGCCACGCCCAGCGCCAAGGTGCGGTGGTCAGGGCTCCCACAGCCGCCACCGGCCAACCTCAAGCCTCACAAGAGTGAGGACAACCTAGAGAACGCCTCCAAAGTAAAAAAGAATCCCATTACTCTGGCCGAAATGAGAAACGGCAATTCATATAACTCAGGGAAAGGAAAGAGTAATAGAGTCAACAGCCACCACAGTCCTCCTGACATCAAGAAAGGCCCTGGCAACCCGCCGACTAAGGGACCAGTGATGCCACACCACAAATCCCTCTCGCCGCTTAAAGTCTCGCCTCCTAGAGCGTCGCCACCTCCACCGCCACCGAAAAAGCCCTTGGCGAGCAACGCCAGTGGTCCTCTCAAAACAAACGATGTGCCTCAAAACAGCAAGACCGCTTCCACTGGAAAAGGCCCTGCGGCAAACGGCAAACCAGTAAAATCCCTTAAGACAAACCGGCATTCAGGAGGCGACCAAAAGGAGTCAGTCCCGGCCAAGACTTCGGCCGTCGCTCGCGATAAACAGAAGAAAAATGTGAAGGACATCGCTCAGAAATTTGAAACCATGAACTAATATTCACGAGGGAGGTTGGTGAGGCATAGATCCTCAGACTGATAACAGACTCTGGAACCTCCAAAAGCATCTGAATTCTAGGCCTCAGTTGGTGAGGGGCAATCTCAAAATATTTTCTAGTCATATACACAATGTTCTCAAGTTTCCAGGAGAATGATACATGAACCCAGAACCTGTGGATGTCACCACAGGTGGGGGCCTGCAGCAAATGAGTCATAGTTCCCTCTCACTGAGGAGGACGGTAGATTAGTTATGCAGACAGACACGTTGCAAGACAAACTGATATCCAGGTCAGCTTTAAAATCCTTAGTGTTTTTTATCACGATCATGAACGTAGTCATGAGTCAGTCTAGCTGACCTTTCACGATCGATCATATGATAATGATGGATGGGTCACCAGGTTTATTTATTAGTCAGTCATTGTAATGAAGCCAAAGAATGAGCGTCTTGGAGAGACACTGCCAATGGTACTTAATGTGTGGTTAAGGATTTTTTTTTTCCTTTTCATTTCATGAGCAACTTCAAAGTTCTTGTGATCTTCGCCACTGCCACATGACATAAAAAAACAGAACCCTGGTCTCGGATCTCGACTTTCGCGAAGAGACCTTCACGTTCGGGTAGATCCATAAGCGCTCTGGGGAAGAAGAGTTGGAAAAGTCGTTCCAGATATTTCAAAAATAAGAGTTTGTGAAGTTAGCTCACGCAGAACGTCCTAGGTGTTGTTCCTATATTTCCTTTACCCGTTAGCCAAGCCGATGAGGGCTATGGACGAAGCCATTGCTGTGTGCGTCACAATATACGTTTTCTATTTTCATCTAAACTGCTCAGAACGTTATGCATACGAAGAGATTAATGTTCCTAATCAATATCTCCTTATTCCACAAACTACCCTTCTTTATATTCAGGCTGTTGGGTGGTCGATCCTCGTCCAACAAGATCCGTCTTATTTTACTTCAACTTGGAGTAGATAAATAACTTATCCTTACGTACGAACAGCATTCCAGTCTTACCATCGGTAAGGACTGGTAGAAATGTCAAAGCACGAAAGGTTCCACACGCAAGCAATGACCTCCTTAAAGGACGCCAGCAACTGCGCAATTCCTATCTTCGCTAGTGAGACGTGAGAACGGGGATCTGTATTTCATACATACCGTCTTCTAGTGCATCTGTTCTCTAGTTAGTGGAAACCCAGATACTTCCCCACATACATTGTCGCAACGCTTTACTAATAGTCATCAATCATAATCAGAGAGAGTTTAAAGACAGGTAGATATAGGTATCCATTTTCTTTAACTTTTCAAGTTCTTAATGTATATACTGTGGGGTACGATACCAGGGCAAGGTATGATATTAGGGAGGGGAGGGTTATGGTGTAAGATAGTGAGTATGATATGAATACTCGATGGTACGATTCTCATACGATGTATAGCGTATATCTATGTCAAATGAACTCAGAGGGCAAGACTCATTTGATACTTTCTGAGTGATACACACACACACACACACACAGAAACCCAAGCATGTTATATATATATATATATATATATATATATATATATATATATATATATATATATATATATATATATATATA
>JAYMFT010399943.1:0-18994 GCA_038088735.1 Panulirus argus | reverse complement strand
TATATATATCCTGAAGTTATTTCACTGTACTAATGTGTTTCCAAATGGGATATGCTCTCCTTACTTCTCTCTATCACTTTAGCCATTGAGTTACGTTTCATTCAAAGCCCGTAACTGGAGCCTTCAAAGGCTAGCCTCGTTGAGGGCCCATAGCTCGTGATTGGAACCCAAGATACAAAAAAAAAAAAGAAAATCCAGTGTTCTGAAACTGTGATACGGTACTGTAATATACTTTCAAGTAAACTCAATCAGTTCCAGTATCTTAATACAGATTGATTTTGATGTATATGGATATTTCTGTTGCACTTACACATATATTTATTCATTTATTTATTTATGATTACATCAGGACGTGTCTCTGATAAAGCGTCTTAGTTTTACCCAGGACTTCTTTTTAGCGGCTCTTGCACGCTTCTTCCAGTAGCAAGGAAATGTGGAATTCTTTGGAGTAAGAAGTTCTTTCAAGAGACTCTACTCCCAGTGATACAGCCTCGCTAAACATGGCTTTTCACTCGCGCTGTAACCTTGTGAAGGCTGAATCCGGTGATATATATATATATATATATATATATATATATATATATATATATATATATATATATATATATTACCTTGCCATATCGACGATAGCCTTCAGGTAGATTACGGTTTTGATAGGCTCAGGTACCTATTTCAAGGTGTTTAACTTTTTTCTGTCATTTAGTATTCATTCATTTTCACTTCACGTCACCATGTTCTCTATATCGTTCTAACACGTGCCGTAACAGCGACGAAATACTGTCTGCACTTCCCTATTTGCGGTCACCCATTTGTACCTTACGGGGAGTGAGTGCTGCACACGGGGGGCCCGGTCTCTAGCCACTCGTTCTCCGTGTCATTAGGGGTCATCTTTCATACAGCTTCCCGTAAACCGTTTTCCTGTTGTTTTATCTGCCCGCCTGATGACACAGATCTCATCATCAGATTACAGGCTGGGGGCGGGGGGGATGGGGCGGCGGCTGCTGGCGTCCTCCCCTTGGGGTAGGGCAGAGTTAAGCTGCCGGCTCATCCCTGGCTGCTCATTAGGCCAGTCCGCTCTGTTATGGTTTTAGTCTCCTCTGACTCGTTTGTGGTGTGTGTGTGTGTGTGGTTTGGTTGGTTGGTTGGTTAGGCTTTTAGGCTTACCAACTGCCAGGGTCGTTGAGGCCGTCAGCGTCAAGTTGCCACTACTGCATTCACCAACCTGAAAATCCTCAACACCTTCGTCAGGTGTTTATCAAGCTACCTGGAGATCATTGGAGTGGGCCTCCTGTGTGTGTGTGTGTGTGTGTGTGTGTGTGTCTAGGAGTACTCTCCTGCCGGCGCTATAGGAGGAACACCAAAGGAGGCTTCAAGTTCTCTGCCACAGGCGATGTAGGAGGAACACCAAGAGAGCTAGCAGTACTTTCCTCCAGTGCGTTGGGGGAGAGTATCAGTCAGGTTAGGTTCCCTCACCGGCCCATACTTAGCCATGGCCGGCCACCATCAGCTCCTCTGGTCGTCTAGATTCAGGTCTCGATGTTGTCGTCTCGAGGGAGGAACTCCATCATCGCTCCTCTGGCCCTCTGTTGGCGTTATGAAAACTGGTGGACAGTACTGCTGCTGCTTCCGCTGCTGTTCGTACCGTTGCTACTGCTCCTGATGGGAGTGATGGTGTGGTAGCTGCTTTGGCTGTTGTCAGCTAAGCTCTTTTTAACTGTTAGGGACGAAACACTCATCTTCTGGTGCAAGAATCACGAAATCGCGTGAAAACTAACAAATAAGGTAAAAGAGAAAGACCATAAAGCAGTATGAAAGTATTGACCTTCCGGATTATACCATAAATATGAGATAAAGAACAGGATAGGCCAGCCCCGAGGAGACGAACGTTGCCCAGGATCGGATATATCTAGAAAAAAAAAAAACAGCTTTGTACACCAGTGGACCTTTTCTTACAGTTGGGGTCCGGACGAAAGGGACACATTCCTGTATCCCTCACAGACGTCCTGATTATCTGGACCCAACTCGTCCAAAATAATGTCTTCAGTGTTCTTGGTGCAGGTGTATAGTGCCGGGTCTAAGGTCTGTCCTATATTACAGGGATTTCTATTTCTCTCTTTCACGCCACACCAGGATAGGAAGGTCATGATGACCTGTGCCCCCTACCCCCTCTCACTCCTTACCAATTGATTTTACCCCACTCCTCCCTTCCCTCTCCCTACTATATGGTACCACCCCACTCCTCTCCCATTCGCAACCATAAAATTCCTCCCCATCCACAGCATACTGTTTCACTACACTCCTCCTCCTCTTCCTCTCCCGCTCCCCAGCACATAGCTCCGACGAACTCCTCACCTCTCAGCACCATTATTGTTTCACGCCCACTCCTCCCTTCCCACTCCCCTGTCATGTGGCATCACTCCAAGAAACGTTGCCACTTGCTGTTTTACTCCGGGTTTTTGTTTTCACCTCACAAATTGCAGGTGAAACAAAAGAATGCCACCGGGGGGCTGGAGGAAAGCCAGATTCAATCTGGATGGATTTCCATCATATTTCCAATCCAGGTAAAAAAGGGATTGAGAGGAAGCTGCGAGAAGCGTGGCAGATGTAAGGGTCCGTCTCGAGACTTGGAAAAAATATATATATTCGTACTAAAGAGCTTTAGGGTATATATTGTAAAGAAAATTGTTATATGACAAAGTTCTCGGAGATAAAAATAAGACGGTGATTCAGGAGGACGGGTTGTCAGTCACACGTCTTCAAGAAACCAGTATAGTTTTCTGGATAACAGACTTTAGTTGCTATGGCTAGTAATCGTTTATCACATACCTAAAACCTTTTAGGGCTTTGTAAGCCATGAAATAAGGGATAAAATGGATCCCTCCGAGTCGAAACAATTTAGACGATTTCTCTCTCTCTCTTGGACCCTGGATTACTCAGGTTTCCCTTGAAGCCTTCGGAGTCAATCAAAGAAATTGAAGATTTCCAGTTGGCTAAAAGTATGTATGCTACAATTTTCCTTCCCCGATATTGCAGTAAAAGAATTTCCATCATATCTGTATTCAGCTGTAGGATCCTCTTTACCAAATGGGCCTACTAAAGTGGTAGCAAAAGTACTGGAACTTTTTGTGGTTCCATTATATGAGACTTTACCCCATGATGGAATTAGTTCTCTCTCGTTGCTGGTATTTGGAGTCTTGTGTACAGGGAGCCTCCCGTGTGTGTTCAGCTACCAAGCGGACGTAAATATTATCTTGTAGATCTACTTGGTCCTCTGGGCAGTCTGTGTAGGTGGAGGAAGAGTTTTACAAGGAGTTCATCATCCAGATCAGTGTCCCTTCACAAAATGAAAGGAAATACGTGCAGAAGCGAAGGATGTGTTCAAAAAAGTGAGCTTACATATTTCATATATGTTTTTAAACAAAGGCTGGCAAATAATGTAGCAAGGAGATGACAGGACTAATGTGTGTATAGGATATACTCTGAAACCCAATGATACCGCACATGGGTAAGATGGACTTACTTTTTATTTGACCCTTAGCCTTAGGTGTCAAGTCAAATGCCACGCCATCATATCCTAGGATCTCCCCGTCGTGGTAAAGGGTCGTGCCGTCGGGTTCAAGGGTCTTTACGTCATCCTGATGAGACTAAGACCATTGTTGTTATTCGTGTATCAAACAGCACGAAGATAAGATTCTTAATCCTCGCAAGGTAGATGAGCATTTGATTGGGGCTCAGGCGATGCACTGGACAGTGAGTGTATTACGACACCGCAAGATATCCTCGGGTACAAACAGCGATAAAAGTTGTGTTTTTAGAAACTTAAACAAAAACATCTGAGTTTTCCTTGAAAGTTTTATTGACAGAATGTTCGATAAGTTATCAGTGAAAGTTTCTATTTTTCCCGCACGATAACTTTTTATCTTTTTGGTTATGATGAAGTGGCAGAATGTGAAGTAACTGCGTTTGTATCAGGGTCTTTTCTTTGCAGTAGGAGAGACACGTAGAAACACGGCTAGAGAGGTTTACTATAATCTCATTTTTAGGTCTGTAGACGAAATATAATTCAGCAGTGCTTACTAAAGGAATCATAGAGAAAATTTGAGAGTGGGGAAAAAATCCATGAAAAGATAAGTGCAAAAGGAAAGCAAAACGGCCAAGGTATATTATAAGATTGGCAGCATGTGACTTGTTAAGTAAACGTGCGATGGATCAGTCTGTGCTGTGCAGTGATAGGGTGTAACATAGACGTCAGACCAGCCTGCACTGCGGGGACACTGTAACAGTGAATAGGAGGAACACTGTTGTTTCACCGTTATTAAGTGGAAATGCACATGTTTACTTTGCAATTTTAGCATTACAGCACGGAAGAAATGTCAAAAGACACTCAAAGAAATCGAAGAAACTTTTACACTAAGTTTTCGATTAGTTCTGAGAGTAGAAGGAACACAGTTAACGATATGAAAACAAAGCCAGCATCTCAGTTCCCAGAAGCTTGTGATGGAGTTCTCACAGTAGACTAGTTTTCCTTAGTTTATGAAATTTGGACTTTGAATCGTAGATTTTCTGTAAGTGAAATGTGCTTAGATGCGTCCGTAGACTTGATGTTATTTTCGTTAACTGTGCGTTGGCGCGTTCTTTGACTTTATGTTGTATTAGATTTTGGGTTGGTAAGTTCGTATATCATTTTTTTTTTCTTTTTGTGAAAGCTGGTCTGGTTTGTCTATTACTTTTTCAAATGAAATAAAGATAGTTAAGTTTACTGTTACAGAACTAATTGTGGAGAGGACCTTCCCGAAACTGCTGTTTCCGCTTCGAAATTATTTCATACTAAAATGAAAGAACTTGTGTTGGAAACTGTGAAAAATCAAACTGATTTAAATACTTAGTCGTGTACAAATTACTATGGTTATTGGAATCCCGTGGACGTGAAAGGAAAAAAAGAAAACCTGCTGATGAGAAATGCAGCTCTGAAGATTAATTCTTCCCGTGGAACGATCCTAATTTTGAGAGTCTGTGTTCTTAAACATGAAGAGTGTAAGAGCGAGGTACAGTTCAGGACTAACAGATCGCCAAGTCGATGACCAGATAACGACGAGTTCGAAAAACAAGTATAGTGTCAGTTCAGAAACTAGTAATATTTGTAGCAAATATAGTCCTATCTTTTTTTTTTTTAAAGTATGTACATGATGAATAATTCCGATTAGCATTTATGATAATGTTAAGATTTTGAGTTTACTAAAGGACTAACTGATTTGATGTCTGCCACTTCTTTTTTCGTTGAAGTTCACGGAAGCCCTTCAGTGTGCAGAGGGTAGTAAATCCTGTTATACAGAGAGAAGCAAACATTTATATCTTTTCCGTCTTTTCTCGCGTTCTCCCATCATCAGGAAAGAACCTCCTCCTCCTCGTCCTCCTCTTCCTCCTTCGCTACTCTCAGACCTATCGTCTCCTCATCGCCACCACCTCGTGATCTGTCAACCGAGCCGGAAAGCTCAATATTAATCCATTATTCATAACAGGGAAGTTTCCGAAAGGCAATTCAAATGGCCGTGTTCTATCCCGTCTTTGGCAGGGAGGTGGTCAGGCTTGCAGAATGCTAATGGCTAGTGTTCAATCGACAGTATGGAACCTTAGACCACTTGCCCACGCATAAAGTACAGCAAAACGTTGGAACAGACGTGGTAGGAATGTTATCAGGTGAGCTTATAAGATTTTCCTTTGCTCGAGAATCCTTAAATATATATATATATATATATATATATATATATATATATGAACGATAGATAAGAATATAAAAGTGTCGACGGCACCACAGTGGTATAAATCGGGAACGAGTCGCTGATTACCATTCCGGACGAGGCTTGGTGTAAGGCGGGCGAGCGAACCCCACGTTTTTTATCCCATACGTGACGAGGGCCGGAGGAAACTCATTAAGAACCGCACCGGGCTCCTGGTGCCACCAGCTACTGCTGCTGCTGGGCGCTTGGTGGTGGCCAGCGCTCAAAACATGTAGCCAGCGCACGACCGGACAGACGGACCCAACCACCCGTTTCCTCACATGATAATCATAAACTCCCGGGTTGTATGTCACTCGTGAGTTATATCCTGATATCCGAGTCGAATGTGTTTCTCTCCGAGTCCGCTTAAAGTTGTGGTGAACTCGGGCGACAAACGGGTATTTGAGGGTATCCTTCCAAGACATGTCTGACGTGCGTAGGAGTTTCTGTTTACAGATATTGCTCGGAATTTTGCACTCGCGATACTGTCACGGTAGATGGTCGACGCTCACAGCAAAGCTTTCGCTGCTGTAATAAATCCATTGAGGGAAGAACAAAGAAAGAGGGAAGTGGAGGATGGTGCACTGTATCAGCTCACCAAGCTACTTATTACTTTAACTACACTGGTTCTGGCAGTTTTGGCTTGTGGTTCATGCAGATTTATCGTAGCGTCTCTCTCAGAGATTCATCTTTACGGCTCGAGCGAATGTTTCGTAGTGATTTTGACTTGTTCTTCAGAGATTATTGCAATTTATGTCTCGTGTTTCTGTCTATTTCTGCTTAGCAGTCCTTTGTAGTTTTCACCTGATAATCCCCTCTGTTTCATAACAGAGGTTATTAGAATATTAAGCTTATGGTTCTAGTGTTTTTGTCAAATGCTCCTGACAGCATTTATATCTTGATTCTAGTGTTTCTGTCATATTTCTCTTACAGCCAGTACTTAGTGGTGTCATAATTATTCATTTTGTTTTACGAAGTGTCGTAATTCTTAACATGTAAAACGAAAGCAGCGAATAAGAGTTCTTGACAAGTGGCTCAGACAAGTTTTGCTTCGATATTCTTGGATTTCTTGGTGAACAGTCCTCACAGTTTATAACCCCGAGGTCCCGACCAGTCTACTCCAGCGACCTTAACAGTTTCGGGTGATCAGGTGGGAATTTTTCACAGGGCGATGTGAGACCTCTCTAAGAATGCTCTTCGCAATTGTGTACCAGAACCTAAAACTGGAACAGACCCGCCGCCTACCACCCGCGCCACGTATTACGCTTCTAGCGAGAGAAGGCCAGGGTGTCTGTCGTGGAGTGATTCTTCCCATTTACCGTAATACGCTCCAATTTTTCCCCCCAATTTTCGTAATTGCGTTACCGAACGATGCTGTAGGAGGGAAATTGGGTAATTTTCCTTTTATTCCGTTCCTTTAATTAAGACTTTTAAATTAGTACCTTCTTGTGGGCTTCGCAGACTGTAACTGCCTCCGTGAGATTTGTTGCAATTAAATTATGTTTCGCTCCAGTAACTGAGATTCATTGTCGATGCCGGCGCTGGGCCCTCTCCTTCTCTCTCTCTCTCTCTGTCTCTCTCTCTCTCCCTCTCTCTCTCTCTCTTCATCATCTCTTTTACTCTGTTCCTCTCCCGTTTCTCTTCCTTAATAGTCCCTTTTCTTTTCTTCTTTTTCCTCTTCCTCCTCCCCGTCCTCCTCCTCCACCACCTCAGGTCCTTCTCACACTGAAATGTTTCTCTCCCTCTCACATCAGAGAAAAAGTTCTTTGTGTGTCGTCAATCGGTGAGCGCCGGGAGGGGTGGGTTGGGGAAGTGGGAGGGGTCAGTATTGTTACTTGCCGCACTTTCCTTTCCTTGTGTGAAGTGATAGATGGTGAGGCAATGGCCGACCCGCGTCCCGCCCGACACGCAAGATGTTTGTGAAATCGAGACACTATTGACGGGCGTTTGGTTTATGCTCGACGCCTTGCGTGGGGCCCGGTCCCGTCGTGACTCGAGACCCGGGCTCGACAGACGGGTGTGAAGAACTGAGCTATACCTGAACCTCAGAGGTTTTAGCCATATCTCAGGAGCTTTAATAAGGTTCAAGTGGCTGGGTTATTAAAAAATGTGTATCGTTGAGAGCCGAGTCGCTTTGTTTAGCGATCGTGGGAGATTAGGTGATCTGCTGATATGCTCGTCAACAGATGGTTCATAGGTCTGACGGAAGACCACCTGCAGTGGTCTCTGCATTGCAAAACTGTCGCAGCCTTGGAGACACGATCTTGCATTACCTTTTTTGGGAGACCAGTCAAATTTTTCGTATCAGTATGAAGGTATATGTATATATAAGTGGACTTTCACTGGGAGAGTTGCTGTCGACATCATTTTTCGAGGTACGGGACTAAATTCAGGACTGACGGGCAACATTAGAGCCATGAATAAATTGTTTGTCTGGCGTCATTATTTTTGCAGTCCCTCTCTCTCTCTCTCCCCTGCCTACCACAGCCTCTCCCTCTCTCTCTCTCCCCTCACTTACCTAGACCTACTTCACGTTTCTCACATTCCCCAACTTTTCTCTCCCTCCAAATTCCTCCACCGACTCTCTCCTTTCATGCCGCTGCCCGTTTCTCCACCCTTCTGACTTTCCTCCACCCCCTTCCTGTCCCGCCCTTTCTACTCTACCTGAGCCCAACCTCTCTCTCTCTCTCTCTCTCTCTCTCTCTCTCTCTCTCTCTCTCTCCCTCTCTCCCCTCTCTCCCAGGCAGTCAGCACGTACGACCCGCAACTCTTAACTTGCTACATGACTGAGAAAAGCAACGGTAGCGGAATACTTGGACCCAGCCGGCCAACGTGGCCCACCCGCCCGCCCCCCGCCTCACAGAACGCCTCACTGCAGCCCGGGGTCCGACTGGCCTCTTGGCTGGGCAGAATGTACCACTCTGGCCTTAACCTATTCCCGTCCTCCTCTTCCTCCTCCTCTTCCACCTCCTTCTCCTCCTCCTCCTCGCCATCCATCCTCCAAAGTACCACACACTTTTCCACCCAAAATTACGTTCAGTTACCAGTGAAAGAAAGCAGCTGAAGATATCAAAGGGAGTTAGATGCATGATACTGTGTTCTGAATTACTTTTAACTCCTCTTATAGTGTTGATGATGTCGGAAAACGATTATGGCTTAGTCTCTCCTTGTATTAGACCCTCTCAGCCCCCCCACCTCCGCCCCTCAGCATCTACCCATGCCGCCCCAGTAACCGCCCACGGCCGCCGCAGCACCTACCCACGACCATCCCCAGCACTTACCCACGACCACCCCCAGCACCTGCCCATGGTCGCCCCTAGTACCCGTCCACGGCCGCCCTCAGCACAAGCCCACTGCCGCCCCCTACGCACTTCCCGTCTAACACCCAGTCCCTCTTCCTAGTAACCAGTCAGCTGTTGTGTTAATTCTGACCTGACGTGTGTATATCCGCCATGAGCAAGAAGGCTAATGGTACGCATTCCATTAATATAATGGAATCGAAGGGGAACAGGCAGCTTTAGGCTGTAAACCCCATTATGCCCGAGCAACGCCAAGTTCCGTGCGACCAAGATGCAACTACGGGAGAGGTTTTGCTCTTCGTACTAAAGCCATCCACACTCATTGTTCCGTCATTCTTCGATCACCAGTCGGTGACGATGGTGATGAGTGACGAACGTAGAGATAGTAATTGGTCAGCTTAAGTCTTGTGTCAAGCCTTTATAAGATCTGAAGTCGGGCTTAGCCCGAGGTCAGAGCCACCCAGGCAGACGGTGTACGCCACCTATGAAGCCCAGACTGGGGCGGAAACCTCAAGCGAGTCGCGAGCCAGCAACATGTCCGCGAAGTGGTCACCTTACCCTCTGTTGCCGGCCAACGCCAGACCTCCAGAGCTGGGTCTTCTACCCGAACACTTCATCACATGAAAACCTCTTTTTTGCTGGGATGTTTACGCAGAAATCATTAGGGCCGAACTGTTTCTGCCTCGTCAGCAAGAAAGTATTCCCAGTGTTAACCTAGCTCATTTCTGCCTGGACTCATACCAGCACCACAGTTTTGAGGTTACTTCGTGATACTGCAAAGATTTACCGCTATGAAACAGCGTTGGAGGTCATCAGGAATCCTCAGAGGTTTGCGGTAAACAGATGAAATGGTCGTTTTATGAGCTGGCGATGACCTGCAAGCGAACAGAAACAGTTTTATGGACACGTACCAACTCCCGTCAGTACCTGCAGGGCATGGGGTGCGGGCCCTCCCGCTGATTCTCCGGACATCTACATCGTCACCATGATGTTCTTGCAATCCCTGTAGTGTGTCGCTACGTTCACCAATCACTGCTTAGGTTTGCTGAGTATGTCATAGTTCGTTTAGATGTTGGAGACTTCAGAGGGAGAATATTCATTATGTCCTCATTCAGATGTTGGATACTTCAGAAGGAGAATACTCATTCTGTCCTCATTCAGATGTTGGGAGATTTCAGGGGAAGAATATTCATTCTTTCTCCATCCAAATGTTATAGACTTCTGTGGAACAATATACACACTGTCTTCAGCTCACGCTAGACAGAATAACATCGGATGTGCCATGAAGTGAAAGAGGTGTCCCCAGCCACGTTACCTATGGCTGTTCTCGACTCCGTAATGCATCAAGGACAGTGGTGCAGTAGTCATGGTGTGGGCATGAGCTGGTGGCCAATCACCTCCACCACACACCGTCACGCCCTTGTCTCACCTGTGAATTCCCCTTATGGGTGACCATGAAATGTTAACATGAATGAAGGTATTGTCCGCAGTGAATCCAGGGACTCGACCACAGGACGTGGTAAAGTAGCCCAAAAACAGAACAGAAAGGTTAGCAGCCGTGTTGAATAATAGTCTAGAAACTAAGCTGAGCCCCTGGGGGTTATACATGAATAATTAAACGACCGGGAGCAGTGAACGCATAAAAAATGTAATGAGCCAGTTACATATGCTGGAAAATTATCCTGTAACCGAGTCAGCCGAGAGAGAGAGAGAACGCAGCAAAGTGCCCCGGGAAGCAGACGTGTGTCTGAAAGGTTTAGAAACGACGTGCGGTAAATGTGACAAAGTCCTGACTTGGACTCAGAAAAGCGTATGACATGCAAGGAGTTCGCTCGCGTTTCCGATCTCTCGTTAGAGGCAGGTTATGAGCACAGGTAATAAACAGCGATGATGTAAAATGTAATCATCGTTACTTATTTCGATTTCTTTTTTTTTTTTTTTTCGCCAACCTCGAAGTATTAGCTTTTCCATATTTTTTATACATCTTATTTTAGCTTACTTATTTCAACCTACCCCATGTTGTAGTCCGTATTCATCCAAACCTCGTATTGCAGCCCCATATCATCTGCCTAGCCCATATTGCGATTTATCCCACGTTTTAGCCTACTCCATGCTGTAGCTTCCCCATATTTTAGTTCACCTCTTATCATGGCCAGCCCTTTCACCCCTGATAGGAGCATGGGTCCCTGCCCTCCCCTACCAGCCGTGCCAGTGTTTCAGTCTCGGGAGAAAAATCTTCACCTTGATGCCAGACTCTGGTCGATTATGAGAGGGGTCTTCTTCTGAATCGGCGAAGCGGAGAAGCGTCCGTGATCTCTGACCCGTGGGCTCAGTACCCTTGACCTGTCAAGGAAGCATTTCTCACGTGTCGGATGTTTACATCTAAACTGTCTGACCTGTCGAAGTGTGTACCCCTGACCTCACCTAATCGAGTGTGTTTGTGTACATAGATAATGAGGATAGATAGCATGATAAATTGTGGGGTAGGAAAAACAAAAGAGAGAGAGAGACGAGAGAATGGTGTGTCACGAGTCCCTGAAAAAGAGAGAGAGAGAGAGAGAGAGAGAGAGAGAGAGAGAGAGAGAGAGCGTATCTAAACCAGCCAGCCATCAGTAGGCCCCTCGGGGCAGCCGAATTTGCCTGCAATGCGACATTCATTACTCCTTCATACTGCCTGCGTAGGACAATGTGCCTCACAGCCAAGGGTATACTCCTCACAACATATCAGGTTCAACAGTTACCCTCCCCCTTGAGCAAGACGGTACGACCCTTCATCATAGCTGTACGATTACTGTGTGTTGTCTTTTTTTTATATATTTGTCGTCCCGCCGTGCTCCAGAGAGTTTCAGAAAAGACCGATGCCGTTCAGTTATCCGGCGTTTCGCTACTTTTGTAATGCAGTCGCCCATGGAACTCAGTTAAAGATACTTACATCCATAGTAACCCGACGCGTTTCGGAAACATCCTCCCGTCGGAGATGATATATGTCTTCACCCCCTCTCCATACATACACTGCTTCCCTCACCTTCTCAGCTTACATTCTGGAAACTTAGTTCCACTTCAGTACGCTGCCTGGATCCGACCGTCTCCCTCCCATCCCACCCCAACTTCGACACACCATAGGTTCAACACCTCTCTTCTTCAACAAAGCGTCAGTTTTTCGAGTGTGTGGTTAATAAAACTCTCTCTCTCTCTTACGTTTAAAGTACTATGTTACGTCGGCGGAGGGAGAGAAGTACTCATGTTAATGAATGTTTTTAAGATTTTTTTTTTCCACCCTAGGAGCAGTGTGTGAGTGTACGGACTGGCCTAGTGCCCATGGAGTGAATATGGGATGAGAAATCGAACTGGTTTGCACTTATTGTATGTACAGCCAGCGCCCCACACTTTCCCAATGCCCTACATATATACCTTCCTACCTACCCTTCTTTATTCGTTCCGTGTATACGCGTGTCATTAATTATTAGAAAAGACATTTAATATTTTTTTTTCTCTCTCTTCACCATCTGGCGCCGTAACTTCACAGTCTTGAAGAAGGTGTTCCAAGTGTCTTAAAAACTTTGAGAAGGAATCAGAAGACCTTTGGTTCACAGAAGAGAAAACGAGAAGACGCGAATTCCAGTTAGGAAATATGCTTTAGTTGTATATTGTGACTTTACGCAATCGCCCGAGAGCTATGCCCCATCACTCTATTTTCTATATGATTCCCGGTCTTTATCTAGAGTTTTATCACCATTACCGCACCTCTATACACCCAAGAGGGACCATCTATATATATGGTAGTAGTCTCAGTATCTAGATGTCTATCTCATTGTCCAGTGGATTGCTTCCAGACTTCCTCATCAGTCTGCCATCGTCTGTCCACTGCTACTGTCGTTCACTCTTTCGCCATAAGCTCAGATGTCATCCACCGAATGCTGACATCATCCGCTTTCTGACAGCACGATTCTCTTCATCATTCTCTGTATGACTTTATCATCCCCCCCCCACCCTCATCATCCGTTGATACTCGGCCTGAAGGCTATATTCCCCGTTCGCGCGTCATGCTTTCAAACATTAGCTTCAAAACGAAACATCACAAGAATAGAGTATTTGCATCAGTGGTGCCGTTAGTGGGAATGAATAAACAGTAACATTTTCGAAATACGAGCGTTTTGGAAAAGGTCGGAAATGTTGAGTACCAGCTTTGAAAAAAAAAAAAAGTAATCAAAATACTCTATGCTGTCTTTCAAACAGTTTCAAAGTGTCAAGTGCTGGCTTTAAAAAATGTCAGAAAATGTTGAACACTAGCTGCAGGAATGTCCGAGTTATTGGGTACCAGCCTCAGAAATATCCCGAATGTCACATATTTGGTCTCCTGAGATATGCAGATGATCGGGGGGGCATACACACTGTCTCTTACGTCACTCATTTTATTACCTGTGCCATTATCACTTGTCTCTTTTAGTCGGTGCTTATGGCGCCTGCGTCTTCCTCCATCACCACATTTCGTCTTCTCTCTGACAGCGTACGTCACCTGCAGCGCCATTATTATGATTACAATCAGTCACCACTACGGGTTCTTACACACGTCCGAACTATCACCGACGCGGCATCATCTGTGGCCATTATCACCGCCGCTGTCCCCACCGCCATCTCTGTCACCGCCACCATCACAATAACTCCTGATTATCCACCCCCCCTCCACTCCATCATCCATCGTCTCGGCCTCCCCATTATCATCCCCTTCCATTCATCACCGGCGCCCCCTGTGCTCCATCATCACCTGCACCCCTCTACCCATCATTCTTCCACCTCTTGCACCTCCTCCCTTGCTGCCGTCTGTATCCCCAGCGACGAAGCCTCCCTTCCCATCACCACAGGTCTCTCCCTTTCCCTTTCCCAGCACTTCATCGTCTCCATCATCTCCCACCGCATCACTACGATTCTTCCCTTCCTGTTGTCATCACCTCCCCATTCGCCGCCACCGTATTTCTCTCCCGTGACGAAGCACCTTCCTCTCCATCACTAGCGCCCTCTCATTAGCCGTCATCACCAGCACATCCCTCACTATCCCTCACACCAGGGCCATGAGGTTCCTAGCTGGTGCATCCCTCACTATCGCCACCCCACATCACCCCATCCTAACCCCACTCTGGACCTCAGCCTCATCAGTGACACTAGACAAGCTAGCGGAATATTTTCTTACGTCGGTTTGTCGCCATACATGTGTTGATGCCTATACTTCGCCTGACTTGAAGTTTCTGTGGCCAAATATTGTATACATCTTTCAAGCTCCAATTATTGAATTATCTCAGTGAGGTAGTTTCAAGTGTAGGACTGATAGTGACATGGTACAATTTCTTTATGCAGTCAAAGGCCAGACCGTCTCACCCAAGGGTTATACCGTCGGGTTCATGGGTCGTACCGTCGTGATATACCCTCTAACATCGTTGCCTTTCCCTCAGTATCAAGCTCTGCCCCTCGTCAGGAAGTCTGAACACTCAGCACTAGGTCCTGCCCTCAGCTGCCGAATCCTGTCCTTCATTAGTGTGTCGTATGCTTTGACATCGTGCAATTCCTCCTGGAAGAGGCACTGTTCCTGGAGCCAGCTTGTGCCCATCAGCCTCAAGTCCACGTCCTCATCCTCCTTGCCTCTGGCATAAGCACTTTCCTCCCAGAATGAAATCGAGCCCTTCAGCACTTCGTCTTGTCACTTAGTAACGGATCCTCCTGCTTGAACGCTGGGTCGTCCTCCTTCATCATGGTGGTGATGGAGGCGGCCCCCGCCCCTCTTAAGTGGCTCGCTGGAAGTACCTCATTTGTGGCATTTACAAATCGTCAGGCGAAACCTACCAACCCCCACACCCCCTTTTTTTTTTTTTTTTTTTCTTTCCACTCCGACCACAAGTACCAGTTGAGGTGCAATTTGGGGACGTCTTGCAGCTCCCGACCAACAACATCACTACATCCCTTTGTCTTCTCTCCCTCCTCCTCCTCTAATCTCTTGCCCCTTTTCCTCTCTCCTTTGGTTCAACCTCTCGCCTCTCCCCGTCTCCCTCACAAGGAGTTTCCATCCTGTATATGAGTGATCAGTACACCCGCTGCGCCCGACCCACAATCGTGCTTGGAGGGAGCAAGGGAAGCCGAGTTGAGCCGACCTGTAGCACCCGTTGTCTTATCTTTGGCCTTTAAAATGCGAGGGAATCGAGAGGCATAGCGTGGTAGAATGCTGGCGAGGTGCAGGAGTGGGGGATCCTGCCGATGGTCACTGTGGCGGGTCTCTTTAGGGTCATTACCACCTGGTGGTAATACCTTGTTTTGGGGCCTTAGACCTTCGTGAGGCAGGATTAGTCCCAAGCTCCAAAACCCTCTCTTCCTCTCCGGACCCCAATTCCGCCCTACTCATCCTTCAATTATCCCTCTCCTCCATCATCTCTTCCTTCCATCCGTCCTTACGAAAGACGTCAGCACCCACAGCTGGGCGGGCATGTGTAGTGGTGTGTGACGCCAAAACTGCCTAGTCCAAGGACCACATAAGATGAGACATAACACACCACACAATACCACAGGCCACCTCTACACCATTAGCCCAGCATGTCACCGTAGATAGATTTCTTACAGATTTCCCTGTCGGAGAGAAACATATCGTGTCTTAGCTCTCTTTACTTTTCATTTGATCCTCTTATATTTCTTTCCAACACAACTTGGGTCAAGTCTAAGACCAGTGGTGTCGAAGATCTAGTAAAGATGTTAGTTGAGAGCGAAGTGAATACGCCGAGGGTGTATAGCGAGGATGCGTTTGACCCGAACCGAAAGGGTCGTGTCAGAGACCAGTGGTTTCAAGGGTGTGGTGGAGATTCGTTTGGCTGTTTCCCCCTCCTTAGTAAACATGATGGTGAGTGATAGTGCGGAGGGGGAGACGTCCTGCACACGCCTGCGGGTGTTGGCTTTCCAATTATCTTATTTTACCGTACATGCAATAGGTAATTCCCGTCATTTGGTACGGTAAACGACAAGGGAAACATCGTTAAGTTACCTTCGGTGTCCAGTGTCTTTAGTCTGGGAGCTCCTCTGGATATAACGCAAGGGAAATTATTACAAAGAGCTTCAGTGTAGTACAGCCTGGGAGGGTGTACAGAACCAGTATAGTACAGCCTGGGGGGTGTACAGAACCAGTGTAATACAGCCTGGGAGGGTGTACAGAACCAGTGTAATACAGCCTGGGAGGGTGTACAGAACCAGTGTAATACAGTCTAAGAGGGTGTACAGAACCAGTGTAGTACAACTTGGGAAGATGCACAGAACCAGCGTTGTACAGCCTGGGAAGGCTGTGCTACACAGGGGAGCAGTGAACTCTACCAGTCACCCCTCTGCCGGCCTGGCCTAGAGCGGCCTCACCAGGGGTGGGGAGCCGGGATGGTATAGCCAGGCACTCACTCACTTAACATTTACCTGCATGAATTTAAATCTAAACAAAACAAGCAGCTCAGTTTCTGTTTGTTGATGGAGGTGCAGTATTTGCGGATTACTGGATCGTATCCCAGGACATGCGTTTCGTATTATAATCTGTGTGTGTATAATCGCTCCAGTAATAGCAGTACTCAGGCATCAGAACCCCACGTTTTAGCTGGTGATGATTCTGTAAAGCGTTGGATCAGTGATGATCCGAAGCTTATGTCATCATAGAAGCTGTAATTTGATATCTGATTATAATTCGGTCTACTGTACCTAACCCATATGGTATATGCTTTTGGATGTGATTGGTGTCGAACGCCTGATGGATGGATGATCCTTTAGCAAGGGATTGTCACGAAGTATTTTGGCTGTACTTGGAGGTGTAACTTCGAGACTTTTGCTGCCTGGAAAACGTGTACGGTAGCGTCGCCCTCTTTCAGCTTGACCCTTCGTGGCCATCGTTCCCGACAGGTCGTTGTACCGACACGTGAAATTGGCTCATTGGATACAGGATGCCCGGATAGTCCCTGACTCTTAACACAAAAGGACGTCCTCTCAGCTCAAGTAATCGTGTTCAAACTTTGCCCATTTCAAGTTTTGCTTTTTCAAAGGAGGTTCTCTTCGTTGTTTTAACTTTGGCCGAGATCTGTCCAAATTTCGTAATGAGAGGAGGAAGCGACGGTGGATCGAGACCGGAAGATTGAAGAAAAGGTAGGATGGGAGGTGGGTGGAGGCAGAGGGAAGAGGAAAAGTGGGAGGTGGGACTACCCAAAGGGATGGAAGTTGGTGGGAGAGAGAGGGAGAGGGAAGGGTGGTAAGACGACTGGAGCAGATGCTGGAAAGGAAGGGTAGGGAGGTTTGCACATATGGGAAGGGGGTGAGGAGGAGAGGGCGGCAATTGGGTGAGAGGCAGGTACTGGAAGGTGGGAAGAGAAAGGAAACGTGTGGTGATGGGAGTAAATCGGGGTAATGATGGGGAAAGAACAGTGACAGACGGGTTAGTAGTGGAAAGGGAGCAAATGAGCAGTGGATGATCATGGTTGGTGGGAACAAAGGGAGTTGGTTGACGATTGCAGTGGAAAAAAAAAAGACAGACAGGAGCATTGAGGGAAAGGAGTGGAATAGGAGCATGAGAGAGAGAGTATTGAATATGGAAGGCTAAAGCAGAAAGAATAACAGATCAAGACCCAAGAACTCTTGAGATGACAGAAGGGATGTAGCCAACGGGACAGAGATGAAAGAAAAAAGGAAATTGAGATGGGGCGATCAGTCGAGGCTCAGGAGATTCAGCGGACACACACACACGGGGAAGCAGCAGATGAGAGAGGAGACTCATGACAGACGCGGAAGAGCTTAGAACAGGGAAGTGTACGATGGGCCACATGTACTTGTCAGGTGTTTGATATATGGCCTCCTCTCGAAGCAAATAATCGGAAAAGCTTTTAACCTGGGCTGTCATTCTTATTTAACCTTTTTATATGATTTTGTCTCAAATTCTTTAAAACTTGGAGAGGTTCTGTTGGGGTTTTCAAGATTGTTTGAACGTGTGGGTTGGTGAAGTCGGCAACTCCTTGAGCACGGCAGGACCGTGTAGCACGATGGTACGTCCCTTGAGCAAGACGGTATGGCCCTGGAGCATTATGGTATTGCCATAGAGCGTGATAGTACGATCCTTCGGTACGATGTGGCATCAACTTCGACCCGATCCTTTGAAGTACTCCGCGCAAGGGGTTACATTCTAAACGTCAGAAGGATGCTTGTTTATATTAAGACTAAAACTTCGCTCAGTTTAGTTTCAATTTTAATACTTTATTCCTTGATAGAGGAATCGGCATCCTAGTGCTGTCACTAGGTCTTCGCTATGATTACCTGATGCCAGCAAAATGTGTGACTTTCAGCGGAAACTGACGTATCTCTCTTCAACGCTGCGATTGAAACTGATCGGCTAAATCTAGTGAATTCTGTGCTCGATAAAGACCAGAATCCGACAGCAGCTTAATATTGGGTGTCGAAACCTGGGTCCATCGATCTGACTATCGTCCGTTCCCCCCCATCCCACAGGCTGGACCTGACAGCGACAAACGCACTTCCACTGTACATCAAGATGGACTTTAGGTGACTGGTTCATGACCTCAGGAAAACGATGGATTTGCTCATCCCGATGACGCTCCTCTCCCAGTGCAATACCAGCCTCGTCATAGCTTTCCTTCCAAAGTTATTTCCAAGCCGAATTTGTGGGATTTACCCCGGGTTAACCTCAGTCCGTCCTAGAGGTGGACATTTCCTCATTGACATTAGTCAGTCCTGGACGTCAAGTTTTCCTCGCGATCCCGTTTTCTTCCACCTTGAATGAAAACGTGTTGTTGGTGGTACACTTTCCCGATTATTTCCTCTCATTTTTCGCAACCTGAGATCGTACTCAACTCTCTCTCTCTCTCTCTCTCTCTCTCTCTCTCTCTCTCTCTCTCTCTCTCTCTCTCC
>JAYMFT010399932.1:0-18994 GCA_038088735.1 Panulirus argus | reverse complement strand
GGTATTTTTTCTTCGTCTGTTTCCTGGCGCTACCTCGCTGACGCGGGAAACAGCGATCAAGTATAATAAATAAATAATAATAAATATATATATATATATATGTATGTATATATTTTTGGTTTCAGGATATCCTAGAATGAAAAGGCAGCCACGTTCTCATTTATTCAACTTCATAAAAAAAAGTGCAGCTGTCTTATTGGCAGTGGAAGTAGGAGTCTTTGCTGGTGTTTACCACTTCTATCATCGTATGAATACTGACAGGGGTAAGTTGAGTTCTTTATGTGCTGTTTTTTCATTTTTTATCTATAGTGATTTTATTTATTATTGTTTTTTTATGGATATAATGAAACTAGTATAAAATTTGTAAAATTTTAGGAATGTACAGTTAAGATTTACAAATATTTTTCTGAACATAGTAAAGAAATTAATGAGTGAATTTTTATTACTCTTCCAGACTTCCGGTATTATATGAACAACAATTACAAATTTGGACTGGAAGGCAAGTATAAGTTGTCTGTAATATGAGCATGAGATGTCAGTAATTCCCTATAGAATTTTTATAATGATTTGATATCACAATAAACTCTCATGGTTGGGAGATTGCTGTTACACACACACAGAAAAAAAAAATCCTAATATGAAAAGTTGACTGTTCCTGGTAAAGTAGTATTTGAAAACATGTTGACATTCCACTGTCATTTACTATTTCTTGACGTATTTTGACTTTATACCTGGACAACATTTTTTTGATCTAGTTGACTCTTAAACTGGTATAACCATCATTTAATGATGCACAGTTCACTGCTAATATTCTCATTTGATGATATAATGGCCTCTGTTCTAATTTGAATTCCCACCTAGTGTTTTATTGTACCACTTATCCATAGATGGCACTTGCAATCTCATTGCTGGAATAAAATTCATGGAGTTACCCATTTGGATCAAAATAAAGGTGTATATTAGACAATGATCTAGCCTTGTTGGAGGTGACTCTTTACTCATGGTTTAACATCTGGTAGGCTTATTACAGTTGGGTGATTGGTTTGGGTTTTAGGCTTTGCAGCTGCTAAGGTCATTAAGGCCATCAACATAGTCTACACCCATGAACAAAAATTTTTTGAAGACCTTCATTTGTTAATTCTAAGACCACTTATATTCTCACAATGTAAATGGCCCCTGGGTTCCTGTGGCTTCAAGGCTGCATTGCAATCAGTAGCAGGGAAATGGTGGGCTCCCTTAGAGTAATAAGTTCTTTGATTAGATTGTATTCAGGTAATGCAACCTCACCATAAGTGATTTTTCACTTGCGGTGCAACCATAAGCAGATGGAGTGCAGTAATTTCTCTTAGGATGGTTAGTAGAATATGTAGGAGTACATTTAAAGTTACAAGAAGGAGAGGTAGACTTAACCCTTTCAGTGCAACGTTCAGATATATTTGAATAAATTATTTTTCTCCTGTCTGTAACATGGATTTACCTCACCTCATTCCCATGCATTTCAAAAAGTGTCTTCCTGTAGTACAAGATTTTCTATCAGTATTTAAGGACATCTTGTGTATTTGTTTTACTTAATCTTGGACTTTATATGTTTGTAGAATACTAAGGCAAGATATCATACCTATCAGTTTCAGCTATGTGATGGAAATTGAATTTTGGTAAGCTTTTTATTTTTTATGAAACACTTTCCTTTTTCATGCTTTTATTTGATATCAGGATATTTCTAGTGTCATAATTGTAAACTTAATATAATAAGTTAGAAAAATTGAAATAGATACCTAATAATGCCTACCTTTTTCAGCAGATAATTGATTGTTTTGAGATATTTTTTAAGATTGATTATGCAGCAAAAGGGTTAAAAAACGGTTTAGATGCAGTGGGATAACCAGCTAAGGGTATGGATATTTCAGATGAGAATGCCTGAGGAACAATTTAGAGTTGAATACAGTGAGAGCATTTATGTGTAGAAGTAACATAAATGGGGATATTGGTCTCACTTGAGAAATCAGTTCAGTATTCTTGTAGAATAAGTGAATAGCACATTTTTATTGTGGACGTTCATATTTCAGTTTAGCTCACTGGACATAGTTTGAAGATGTGCAGAATTGTGTTAAGAGGCTGTATGTGCTTGACCCTTCCCATGGAACTTGAAATGGATTTGATGATGAATTTCTTGCTGGTTGCCAACATAGCCTTATGATTTTACTGATCATCTGTGTGTGACTAAATGGGAGTATTGCTGAAGTTTAAAAACATTTTGCCTTTGGTGAAATGATAACAGGTACCAGTTGCCTGGGTCATTACAAATAATATGTATGATAATAATGTGTACTGTTAAGTATACACAAAGAAGAGAGTAGAAGTAATAAAGCAGGGAAAAGTAAAATAAGAGTATACATAAAGGGAATTTGTTCTAGGTATAACACATAAGGAGAATGTTAGTGAAGTTTAGGGTGTGATTCTAGAGAGAGGGTGGTTTGTTGGTAAAAGATACTGCTGGGCATATCTGATGAGAGTAAAGAACATTCAATGGGAGGATGGACAGAGTCTTGGCTTTTCTGTTATACTTCCAAGAAAAACAGAAACCCATCAATCATCTTTCAAGATTTTTTTTTTTATTGAGCATTACCAAAATTTATAGTCTTAAATTTTTTTAATTTTATGGAAAGTGTAATAGCTGTGCTTTTTTACAGTATTCTATAGTGTTGGTGAATTTTTCAATGAACATGATCAGACAAGACACTTTGATCAACGTATTTGGTCCTCGCAGTTTCCTGTAAGTGAAGCCAAGCAGGAAGATTCAGATAGGAATCAGTAAGGACAGCATCACTGGATCAAAATTGAAATTAAAAACACTTCTTGAAAAGTAAGCTTCATATTGATATTGCTGTAATTATTTTGTTAACCAAACATTATAGGAAGGGTGATGTACACTCATGAGGCCTCACCTCTTAATCATTCTTCAGTTACACAACTTTTTAAACTTGTGCACAGTGTTTCATTCCCAGTCTCTTTACTTAGCTTGTTTCATTCATCCACTTTCTATTACTGTGAAAGCTTATCTTCACATGTTTTTGTCATGTTTTGTGACTTGCATATTATGACTTTTTATGATTTAAAAAAACTTTATTGTTGACATTGTCTATTTGATTTAGAAACTTCAATTATAATAATGTCTGTCCTCATTTCACTACTTTTGAGGGCAAATTTAAAGCCTCTAAGCTTTCTCTGTAACTTGGCTTCCTTACTATTTATCAAGCTTATTCTCTTTGTTACCTCCCACGAGATCTTTATGCTTCTATAAGTCTGATGTCCAACTCTGAGTCTGATGTCCAGACTTTAGAGTTTTACTTTAACTTATGTTCATTATATACTGTATATAGCTTACTGAATGTATCTTTAGGTATATGTTAAATGCAGTTTTTCTGTTAACCAATAGATAATTTGCATTTTTAAAAATTTTCTTAATACACCAAATGTTGATCAGTTCACTAGCAACAACTAGGATTCTGTGCATATAAGGTTATAAGATTCTGTTATGGAGCAAATCCATGGTGAATGGCTTAGTACTTTGTTCATCCCCACATTACTTTCCCACAAAGATTCGTGTAATTTGTTTTCTAGAAGATTATACAGGCTGTTCCTCTCTAATCCAGAGCTCTGTGGTCCGGCAACTCCCATGGTCTGGCACATTTTGAATTTGCAGCCGTTATTTATTAGTTTGTGGATCTGCCACCAGGCCAGCACTGTTAGTAGTGCTAAGGCACCAAAATCTGTTTACACAGCAGCCAAGCAAATTAATAGTCTTGTTAATTTCTTATATTCAGCTGCAATTAGCCCTTCAGGATGTCGTCCAAGAGACCAAGAGGTGCAGAAAATGGTGCTAGTGCTCATAAGCATAAATCATTATCTATGCTTGAAAAGGTGGATTTACTGAAATATTAGATAAAGAAACTTCTGTAAAGACCTTATATGAGTACTATGAGATCAGATTGTCACCTGTGTGTGACTTAGGGGTTAATTTCTGTTTTCCGGCATTTTCTGTGGTTCGCAATGACCAGGTCCCAAGGTTGCCGGATTAAAGAGGTACAACCTGTAGCTATATTTAGTTCTTTTATTCTGTCCTATCTTCATTACTTGGCAAGTGGTTGGGTTGCATTTCACCATCCATGTATCTAGCCATCTCTGGAACTTGTCTAAATACTCTTATAAGTTAAGGCAATCTATCTTTCCCTCATGATTATTTAGAAATGAATCCTGTCCAAGTAAGTTGTTTACTTAGGTCATGTGTAAAAACAGTCCAAGACCAATCCTTGTTGTATGCTACTGCTTACTCCAGTCCATGTAAATATATTTCTGACATGCATAATCCCATCTGTCCCTGTTCAGAAAATTTTCAACTTTATGAAGTTTACCCTTATTCCTGGTTGAAAATCCAAATTCTTGACTAGTATGGGATTTTAGATGCTGTCCAGCAGGTTAAGAACATATATCTTTTTAATTAGAGTTCACTCTGTCTTGGGAGTCTAGAATTGCATATTTCTTTTCTTTGAATGCTTTCTGCTTCTCACTTAGGTATTTTCTTGTTTCAAGTAATCATCCATATGCTTTTTATTTTTTTCTGTATTTTACAGACCACACATAACAGAAAAAATAGTTTGCTTATGTGTGCAGTATTCCAGTCTCCTTTCGTGACAATAGGTACATTTGCTCTTTTCTGCTTTCTTAGCACTAATCTTCAGTGATTTTTGCACACCACTGGACTAAAATGAGATTGTATGGCTATTACTTCAGCCTTCAAGAGCCTAATTATGTCATTGCTTTGCAAGTCTTCTATCTTATTCCAGCTTATTAATGTTAAATTGTATATCTAATGACAATAAGATATATCAATGTGCTGTCAATAGACTAAACCATGGCATGTGAAGCACCTAGAAGAATAAGATATATCAATGTGCTGTCAGTAGACTAAACCATGGCATGTGAAGCACCTAGGGGAAACTATGGAAGGGTCTGTGGGGCCTTGTTGTAAATATGGGGGTGTGGTTTCTCTGCATTGCATATGACAATTAGAGAATAGATCTGGGCAAATGCAGCCTTTTTTTTTTCTTTCTTTCTTTTCCTTGCACTGTGTTGCAAAAACGGGAAATTGTGATCAGTTATAAAAAGATATACATGATCTTGGAATCCTCCTTTTGTACAAATAGGTATTTTGCCTCCAAAAAGCTATGCATCTTGTTCAGGTGCCAAAGATTTTTTTCTTCTGAGCAGAAGCTCCACACATGGCTTACTAAATGTTGTTTGGAGTGAGTTTAAAACTGTCTGGATTATTGGTTATTCCAAAATTACTTAAATCTTGGCCTACCTTTCTTGTGCCACATGCTGTTTTTCTCATGCTCTCTCATTTGTAGATAATGCATTTTTTCTCATGATTTTTTACTGGTTCATGCCTCCTCTTTGGCTTGACTGTGTAGTATTCTGCAGGTTATTGGCACATAATTGGCCACACGTGGGCTGTTGTTATACCTCCCTGTTTTCTGTTTCACTTTGAAACTGTACCCTCTATTTTAGGTACTATCATTTTCAAAAAGAAAGTTTCCTGTTACTTCAATGATTGTTATTCTTTAACCCATCTTGGAGTCCTGAGCAACAGCTGAGCTTGGAAGGAACTCTGTCAATTATATTTCCACACATTTAACCAGAGGAGTCTCTTGACCTCAGAGAAAAAGATAACTTCAAGAATTTAGCATTTTATTTGTTTTGATATCATCCTTGTTGTAATGTGTGAAAACCATCAACCTTATGCAACTGCCCACATCAGTGAACTTATCTGGTTAGATTACAAATAAACAAGGGAGCGGCTTTTATCTCACCAGCATTTTGGTTCTTTATGTCTTCAAACATAACAGAAAGTTAGTATTGAACAGTATTGTTGGTCAGGGAAGATTTTTTCAATTCCATGAAACATATCCTTAGTTCATGTAGGATCAGTTTCTCTTTGGTGCTGTGCAGCTTCTTGTCTTCAGTGATTCAGGGTGACATGATAAATGAAGTATGGACAGCCAGTTTATCATGATCCAAACCAGAGTTTTTTCTCCACTTGAAGTATACAGCATTCTCTTTCACCATTTCAGGTTGACACCCTTTTAAGTGTCAGTTCAGTGGGTTCTGTTTCATAACATCCTTGGAGAGCACTTTTTTGCAAGTGACACTGTAACACTCTGGCTAAGTTTTTCACACTGATTTTAATCATAGTACTGATGCTTTTTCTTGGTGTAGGTTCCATGTCATTCATTATTACTGTGACGGGTTTTTGAAAAGTTTTTCTATGTCTATGTTATTTTATTTAGTTTAACATGGACACTGTATAAGGGAAACAACAGATTAACACTGATTAGGTGTACAGTAATCCTTTATCATCATCACACAAATTTCTCTCATACTTCTTTTTGCTTTTTGTGTGTGACGAACTTATTTCTTTTGAGAGAAAGAGTGCATATCTACAAGTATATACAATGAGTAGATCTGATTGCAGTCTTCTAGTCACTGACTCTGATAATATTATTATTCATTAGTTTGTTGATAGTAAAAAAAATTGATCAATGTGTTAGATTAATGGAAAATGCTAACTGAAGAAATGTTGAATTCTGGAAGAGTTTATAGGTTGAAGAAAGTGCATGATGATTAAGAAAGGTTAAGAGATTAGGCTCCATTAGTTTAATTCCTCCTCCTAATGCATCAAATACTGCATTCCTCCTCCTAATGTATCAGATACTACAATCACAATGATCTAGTGTATGTGCATACACATACTTATGTATACATATATTATTCATGCACACCCAAATTTTAATTCACCTACGGTATGAGTAGTTTACTTGAGATGGATCCTTACACCCAGATGCATTACTTCTGGTTACAGTCTGATGTTTATGTATGTGGATTTTTTATTTGTCATACCCTCTCCCTCAGGTCAAGGATGTGTGTACATTGACATGAAATGTGGAAACATTACTACATTAAACTTGGGTTAAGGATTGGAATAAGTGAATTGAGAGATTGTATGTACCTGATACACCCTATGGTAATAGGGTTAGTTAGTTTTTGGTAACATAAAGATGGATAGGCAATAATAGGAAGTACTTTGATTATCTCGTTACCAGATGGCAAGACTACTGATTTTTTTCTTAGCACTTTTCCACAAATCCTTATTATACTAGTGTTCATGACACATTCATGAAAAAGCCTATTTGAGTAAAACTTCTGCAATTAATGAACTTGCCATCTCTCTCACTTAGGAAGTGGTATTGTGTTTGATTTTTTACTGTAGACTTTTGTTGTAGGAGTAAAATAAACCAAAAAATTTCTCTTTTTTATTACAAAAATTGTGAAATATTTGATTGCTTGTTGTTTATACTTTATTGTTATTTTCATTTTGTAATTAAAGCAAAATTGGTGTATTCTGGTTCAGCTTGCAGAAGTGGTAACCATGGCAGCTCTGAAGAGCATATACTACCTGGGGGGTTACTCCATTGGAGGATATTTTCTGATGAAGCTTATTGAACGTGATCCTGAGAAACTTCGCAAGGTTAGGCTGTTTGCCACTTTTTTGTGGAATACTCTTTGTAGCTCATAGAATTTCATCACAATGAATAGTATGGTTTGTATAGGGATGCTGTTATTAAGGTGATTACAGTGCTTATAATGCCTTTTAAGATTGCCATTAAGAGGGAAATTAAGGATCTTAGATTATATGATACTAGAAAATATTTTGGTTGCATCATTTTGTCATACACTTTTCAGGGAGAACTCAGTAATGAGGATTTTTTTTTTAACTGGTAGAGTGCACATTCTTTTAGACTTTTTGGATTTTCTCGTACAATCTTTTCTTCAATAATTAATTCAAAACTATTTAACCCTTATTTGTGGGAAAACTTTACTACTCATACAATTAACTGCAACTCTTCTGATATCTCTTTTTCCCTCAGTACTTTTGTTGCATCATGTCCCCTTAGGAACACCCCTCTGCAAGGATGAGCATGACAGAAAAGTCAGCAAGTTACCCTTTCTAAACATACATTTCTTGCGTGCTCCATCATCCTCACACCTTCCTGGGTCCTTATCCCACTATACTCTTTGGTTAAGAAGTTGATTTATGGGAGAGTTAAAAAGTTGATTTATTGGAGACCCCATCCACTGCTTTTCTAAAGTAGATCTGCAAATTTAAAATGGTTTAAAAAAACTGGATGTGTTTCACATAGGCCTTCCTCAGCGTTATAGTTTAGGAATTGACACACACCCACAGTTAGAAATACTACCCCTCCCCAAGGTAGTCAGAAAGAAAATAAAATGGAAGGTATTAAGAAATTAAGTACCTTAACATTTATGTGTGATTATACAATATATGACAGTTATAGATTCTTAACCATCCAGTTGGAAACTTCCATAACACAAGGATGAAATATGTTTATGCTGAATGAACTTGAGTTAAGTCAGGCTTCTTTGTTGGCAGACCTTATGAATAGCTATTTTACTTTTCCTAAGCTAATTGATGCTTGACATACCAGCTTATCATCTTAGTAACTGGTTTTAGCAAGGCAAAATAAAGTTTTGTTATGTAAGGAGTCTTATTTGTTTTGTGGATTAGGCTAGAAAAGTGAAATTGGTTATACACACATTAGTAAAGCAGGTGTAATGGAGATTTGAATTAACTTCAAATAAGCTCCTTGAGAAATTTGCATACTCTGATATCAGAGCAGTACACTGTATGAATAATTGTTTGAATATGTATTGATGTCAGAGCATTCCTCATTTTTTAGCTCATTTCTAGGAGAATGCTTTACTAAGTATTTGACCCCCTACTTTTTATTTGCTAGAAGGTAAATTGTGTGTGAAAGACTGCAGAACAAATGGGAACATTTGGGAAGGGGCAAAAGGGGAAGTGATAACTGGTAGTGATAAGTGAGGAGGAGATAGAGTGAGTATTTTGAAGCACTGTTAAGTGTTTGATGATAGAGTGGCAGATGTAGGGTGTTTGGGTTGGGATGGTATGCAAAGTGAGAGAGTTGTGGAGAGTGGTTTGATGAAGAGAGAAGAGGTGGTGAAAACCTTGCATAAGATGAAATGGGGCAAGGCAAATGGAGTGGAGGACATCGTAGTTGAATTCATTAAGAAAGGGATGACTTTGTTGTTGATTACTTGATAAGGATTTTCAGTGTATGAGTGGATCATGGTGAGGTGCCTGAGGATTGGTGGAATGTTATTGTACAAAGGCAAGGTGGATGAAGATGAGTGTTCAAACCACTGAGGTATAAGTTTGTTGAGTTTAATTGGTACATTTTATGGGAGGGTTGTGATTGAGAGAGTGAAGCTATGTACAGAACATCAGATTGGGGAGGAGCATTGTCGCTTCAGAAGTGGCAGAGAATGTATAAATCAGATATTTACTTTAAAGAATGAGGATGAGTAATACTTAGAAAAACAAATGGATTTGTATGTGGTATTTATTGATCTGGAGAAAGCCTATGATAAGGTTGACAGAGATGCCTTATACTGTATGGGAGGAAACCTGTTAGAAGCAGTTAGAACTTTTTATCATGGGTGTAAGGCTTGTGTACGAGTAGGAAGAGAGTAGAGTGAATGATTCCGAGGGAAGGTTAGTAAGTGGCAAGAATGTGTGATATCATCATGGTTGTTCAATTTGTTAATGGATGAGGTGATGAGGAAGGTAAATGCAAGAGTCTTTGTGAAAGGGCCAAGTATGCAGCCTGTGGGGGGTTGAGAGGGCTTGGGAAGTGAATCAGTTGTTGGTTGCTAATGATACTGCATTTTTGGCAGATTCAAGTAAAAAAATGCAGAAGTTGGTGACTGAGTTTGGAAGAGTGTGAAAGCAGAAAGTTGAGTGAGGATGTGAACAGAAGCAAGGTATTAGGTTTCGTAGGGTTAAGGGACAAGTTAATTGGGGTGTGAGTTTGAATGGAGAAAAATTTGAGGAAGTGTTTCAGATACTTGGGAATGCGCATAGCAGCAAATGGAATCATGGAAGTGGAAGTGAGTCATACATACGGAGGGTGAGGAGTTGAAGGTTTTAGGAATGCTGAAGTATATTGTGGAAAGAGCGAATCTTATCAGGGGAGCAAAAATGGGTATGTTTGAAGGATTAGTAGTCCCATCAATATTGTATGGATGTGAGGCATGGGCTGTAGATAAGGTTGTGCATTGGAGGGTGGATGTCATAGATGTGAAATGTTTGAGGACAGTATGTGGTGTGAGGTGGTTTTGATAGAGTAACTGATGAAAGGGTTAGAGAGATGTGTGGCAGTAAGAAGAGTATGGTTGAGAGAGCACATGATATTTTTGTGAAATGGTTTCGATGAATGGAGAGAATGAGTGAGGAAAGGTTGACAAAGAGGATGTATGTGTCTGAAATGGAGGGAACAAAGAGAACGGGGAGCCCAAACTAGAGATGGAAGGATGGAATGAAAAAGATTTTGAGTGATCAGGGCCTGAAAATGCAGGAGGATGAAAGGTGCACAGGATAGAGTGAACTGGAATGTTGTGGTATACTGGGGTCGACATGCTGTCATTGGACTGAATCAGGGCATGTGAAATGTCTGGGGTAAACCATGGTAAGGTCTGTAGGGCCTGGTTGTGGATAGGGAGCTGTGGTTTCAGTACATTACACATGACGGCAGATGTGGCCTTTCTTTGTCTGTTCCTTGCGCTACCTCACTAACGCAGGAAACAGTGATCATGTACGAAAAAACTTTTGATAACACAGTCAACCCTTTTACTTGTAAATAATTATCATTCAGTTATACATAAGTAGTACATGTAAATAATTATTGCAGATATTTAAAAGGGTTGTATCATACCTCCATACCCATGTGCTTTATAATTTCATAAGAGTAGAATTGTTCTATTTTGTACATTCAGTTTTTTTCTTCTCTCTCTCTCTCTCTCTCTCTCTTTTTTTTTTTTTTTTTTTTTTTTTAAGGCTCCAGTCATATAGTGTGGTAGCACCCAAGAACAGACAAAGAATGATGGCCTCACATCCACTCTAGCTGTCATGTATAATGCACCAAAACCAATGCCACACAGGTACTTCTATCATTTCCCCTGACTAATTAATATGCCTTTGGTTTAGTAGATTGAATGCATGATGCTCCCTGTATACCACATTGCTTCAGTTTACTTTATCCCATGCACACTTCACACCATCTTCCATGTTTAGGCCCAGATAAGACATTTGTCACTCCATTCTTCCATCTCACCATGGGTCTTCCCCTTCTTATTCCCTTCACTTTTTACATATATACCCTCTTAGTCAGTCTCTCCTCATTTATCCTTTCTATATGTCCAGACCATTTCAGTAAACTCTTCTTAGCTCTCAACCATGCTTTTCTTACCTCCACACCACTGTTTTACTCAATCATTTCTTATTCAGTCAACCCTCCTAACACCAAGTATTACCATCAAGCGTTTCATTTTCAACAGTCACCTTCTAGTGTACTCTCTCTCTCTCTCCCAGGGCCACTCCTCACATCTACACTGCATCATGGTGACTACTGCAATGTGTTGTCAAAGATAACCAACTTTGCCGTCACAGACAGTGATCTCTTTTTGCTCAGCCCTTATTGCCGCAAGGACCTTAGCCCCTCACCCAATGTATGGCTTGCTTGAGCTTCCATGTCCACTCCCAGGAATTTCAAATGCTCCCCTTCTACCAGGTTCTTCTCATGTAAACTTAAACTCCAACCTGTTTCTCCTCCCAGCTAAACTTAATAACCTTGCTTTTATTCACATTAGCTCTCAGTCTTATCCTGTTACACACACTGCCAAACTCAGACACCAACTTCAGCGGTTTCTCACTCGAGTCTCCCACCAGAGCAGTGCATAATATAACTCAGCCTGGTTCAGTTTTACCATACAGTACTACTGCAGTATGCTATTGTCACCATCACCATATCATGTACTGGAAAAATACCACTTTTACTTGATTTCCTAGTTGTTTGATACTTTGATAATCCTTCATAAGATATATGAAAGGTGAGAATGATAGAATTCAAGTTGATATCAGAGTTAAGTCAGTTTACTAAACTTAATTGAATTTGTAATCAGGATTTAAATAGCAAAAAGATTTTAAATCTACAATTTATGTTTGGTTTACATATGAGCACCATTGGCATACTTAGTTACTCTAGTTTGCAGTATATATGGAACCAACAAGTATAACCTTCGCAGTAAACCCAGTTTATGCCGGAATTTCTTGAAGCAGTAGATGGTTGTCACTCTTCTCTAGATAATGTTTAAAGTGTATGGTACATAGCTTTGCTAAATTTTTTAAAACATTCTACTGTCAAGTTCGAGTTCAGGCGTTTTTGTTTTTATGGTGGTAAGTTATATTTCTGCTGATTCCACTATATATAGCTCCATTGATCCCTAGTGTGTAGTTCCCTTAACTTTAGGTCATGGTTCTGTTGACTGAATTCTGGAGCTTTTGAGGAAGCTAAAATTTTAATCCTGAGGAAACTTTGCAGTCTGTGGATACACCAACTCATGCTCTTGATCAGTAGGCTGTGGCTCAAGTTGTTTCTCTTATGTGGTGTGTAAATGGGTCTAACCATCCTTCTATTAACATGTGTCTGTCATAAGACAAGATTATTTTTCAGTTTAGCCAACATTTGTGTATTAGGTTCAGTCTCCCAATCAAGCTATGGTAATTTTATAGTGCAAGTGGTTTCATATGCTGTCTCCATTTCTTTTGGTCACTTGAGGATACAATCTCTAAATAAACAGTGGCTGTTACACTATTATATCTTTTCAGAGCTTGCTGGACATAATTAGCTTTTCACTTTCTGCTCTTGATGCACAAATCCCCCACAACTGTGTTTTCATAGATGCACGCTATAAGTGCATGCAGAGTAGTGATTGTTGTCGATTGAAGATGCACATACAAATGCAATTGTAATAAATTCTAGATACAAAATGTGTATTCTCCCCATTTGTGACATACTAACATTTTCATTGTGTTCAGAACATAATTTTTTCAATGATTTTACTGATAACTGAAAACAGTAAGATATGTTCTTTGTTTTCCTGTCTTTGAGACTGTGGCACCTACACAGTACAAAATTCCCTTTCTATTTGTCTGTATGTTTTTTTTTTCTTTACCTTAATTTACCTTGACAAGCAACATGATGGAAAGCTTAAGAGCTAATTACCTGTGTATGATTATTTATTTGTATATTGCAAAATGGGAGTTTTACTAAAAAATGGGGACATTTCTCCTGAACTTTTTTTACTTGTAGAGCATTTTCACTTGTATGTTGTTAACATACACAGTTTCATCTCTTAGCTTATTCCATTTATTCACTACACAGCTTCTGTAAATGTACTTCTTTACATATTTTCTAACAAGTTTCTTGTTAAGACCTATGGTTGCTCTTTATATCTTTTGAAAAACTGCTTGCTGTTGACATCATAAAACTGGTTTAGATATTTCTGTTGAGGTTATCAAATCACCCCTTGCTCTTCTCTTTTTCATGGTGAGCAAATATATGGCTTCTTACTTCAGACTATAATTCGGCTGTCTTAATTCTGATATCATATTTGTTCCCTCCATAATTAACTGAAACTTTTGTTTAATTCAATTTTGTTCTTTCGTGTTCTTATCCTTATCATGTTTTCCATTCTCTTGCAGACTCTTTCTTAGACAGTATGTTATACTATTGTCTTTCTTGTATATATATATTGTACATATATATGTAGGGTAGGGGAGAAAGAATTTTACCTCCATATTCTCCGCGCGTCATAGAAGGCAACTAAAGGGGGCAGGAGCGTGGGGCAGGAAACCCTCCCCTTGTATTTCAATTTCTTAAAGAGGAAACAGAAGAAAGAGTCAAGCAGGTAGTGCTCATCCTCCTTGAAGGCTCAGATTTGGGGTGTCTGAATGTGTGTGGATGTAACCAACATGAGAAGAGAGCTGAGATAGGTAATATGTTCTACAAAAGAAACCTGGATGTTCTGACTCTGAGTGAAACGAAACTCAAGGGTAAAGGGGAAAAATAGTTTGGAAATGTCCTGGGTGTAAAGACGGGTTGGGACTGAGGACAAGGGCTAAAGAGGAGTAGCACTACTCCTGAAGCAGGAGTTGTGGGAGTGTGTGTGATAGTGTGCAAGGAAGTAAATTCTAGTTTGATGTGGGTAAAACTGAAAGTGATTGGTGAGAGATGGGTGATTATGCACCTGGCAGTGAGAAGAAAGATCTTGAGAGTCAAGTGTTTTGGGAGCACCTAAGTGAGTGTTTCAGCAGTTTTGGTGCTCAAGACCGAGTATTAGGGATGGGTGATATAAATGCTAAGGTAAGTAATGTGGCAGTTGAGGGTATAATTGGTGTGCATGGGAAATTCAGTGTTATGAATGGAAATAGTGAAGGGCTTGTGGTGTTGTGTGCCGTAAAAAGACTGGTGATTGGGAATACCTGGTTTAAAAAGAGAGATATACACATGTATAGATGTGTGAGTAGGAGAGATGGTCAACTGGCATTATTATATTATGTATTAATAGATAGGCGAGGATGAAGATTTGTAGAGGATTTCAAAAAAGAGGAGACAGTATCGGGGAGAAGAGTGGTAAGAGTAAGTGAGCTTGGAAAGGAGACTTGTGTGAAGAAATACCAGAGATTGAGTGTAGAATGGCAAAAGGTGAAAGCAAATGAAGTGAGGGAGTGGGTTAGGAATGGCAGGTATTAAGGGAAGCAGTGATGTTATGTGCAAGAGATGCATTTGGCATGCAAAAGGTGGGCAGATTAGAAAGGGTAGTGAGTGGTGGGATGAAGAAGTAAAGTTGCTAGTGAAAGAGAAAAGAGGCATTTGGGCAGTACTTACAAGGAAGGAGTGCAAATGATTGGGAGATATATAAGAGAAAGTGGCAGGTGGTCAAGAGGAATGTGCAGGATTGAAAAGAGGGCAAATGAGAGTTTGGGCGAGAATAAAAAGATGTTTTAGAAGGAGGTAAATAATGTGCATAAGACAAGAGTACAAATGGGAACATCGGTGAAGGGGGCAAAAAGGGAAGTGATAACAGGTAGTGATGGAGTGAGTATTTTGAAAGACTGTTAAATGTGTTTGATAATAGATTGGCAGATGTATGGTTTTTTGCTCAGGGTGGTATGCGAAGTGGGAGAGTCAGGAAGATTGGTTTGGTGAAGAGAAGAGGTGGTGAAAGCCTTGCAGAAGATGAAATCCGGCAAAGCAGCAGTTGAATTTATTAAGAAAGGGGATGACTGTGTTGCTGATTCGTTGGTAAGGATATTCAATGTATGTATGGATCATGATGAAGTGCCTGAGGAATGGAGGAATGTATGTTTAGTACCATTGTAGAAAGGTGAGTGTTCAAACTACAGAGACATAAGTTTGTTGAGTTTACCTTGAAAATTGTATGGGAGTGTATTGATTGAGAGGGTGAAGGCATGTACATAGCATCAGATTGGGGAGGAGCAGTATGGTTTCAGAAGTGGTAGATGATGTTTGCTTTGAAGAATGTGTGAGAATTACTTAGAAAAACAGATGGATTTGTATGTGGCATTTATGGATCTGGATAAGACATATGATAGGGTTGATAGAGATGCTTTGTGGAAGGTCATAAGAATACATGGTGTGGAAGTTAAGCTGCTAAGAAAAACAGATGGATTTGTATGTGGCATCTATGGATCTGGATAAGACATATGATAGAGTTGATAGAGATGCTTTGTGGAAGGTCATAAGTATACATGGTGTGAAAGGTAAGCTGCTAAAAGCAGTGAGAAGTTTTTTATCAAGGGTGTAGGGCATGTGTACGAGTAGAAAGAGAGGAGAGTGATTGGTTCCCAGTTGAGGTTGGTCTGTGGCAGGGGTGTGTGATGTCACCATGGTTGTTTAATTTGTGTATGGATGAGGTGGTGAGGGAGGTAAATGCAAGAGTTTTGAAGTGAGGGGCAAATATGCAGGCTGTTGGGGATGATATGGTCTGGGCAGTGAGTCAGTTGTTATTTGCCATTAATACAATACTGGGGGCTGATTCGAGTGAGAAACTGCAGAACTTGGTGACTGTGTTTGGAAGAGTGTGTGAAAGGAGAAAGTTATGAGTTGAGGGACAAGTTAGTTGGGAGGTAAATTTGAATGGAGAAAAATTGGAGGATTTGGAGTGTTTTACATATCTTTGAGTGGACTTGGCAGAGAATGGAACCATGGAAGCAGAAGTGAGCCATAGCACAGGGGAGGGGCCAAAGTTTCTGGGAGTGATGAAGAATGTGTGAAGAGAAAGTTATCTCGGAGAGCAAAAATTGGTATGTTCGAAGGATTAGTACTTCCAACTTTATATGGTTGCAAGACATGGGTTATAGATAGGATTGTACAGTGGAGAGTGGATGTGTTGGAAATGAAATGTTTGAAGACAATGTGTGGTGTGATCGAGTAAGTAATGAAATAGTAAGAGATGTGTCGTAATGAAAAGAATGTGGTTGAGAGAGCAGAAGAGGGTGTGTTGAAATAGTTTGGAGATATGGATAGAATGAGTGAGGAAAGGTTGACAAAGAGGATATATGTATCAGAGATTGAGGGAACAAGGAGAAGTGGGAGACCAAATTGGAGATGGAAAGATGGAGTGAAAAAGATTTTGATTGATTAGGGCCTGAACATGCAGGAGGGTGAAAGGCGTGCTTGGAACAAGAAGTGGGAGACCAAATTGGAGGTGGAAAGATGGAGTGAAAAAGATTTTGAGTGATTGGGGCCTGAACATGCAGGAGGGTGAAAGGCGTGCATGTAATAGAGTGAATTTGAACTGTGTGGTATACTGGGGTTGACCTGCTGTCAATGGACTGAACCAGGGCCAGTGAAGCATTCAGGGTAAGCCATGGAAAGGTGTGTGGGGCCTGGATGTAGACAGGGAGCTTTGGTTTCGGGGCATTACACATGACAGCAAGAGAATGAATGTGAGTGGATGTGGCCTTTTTTCATCTGTTTCCTGGCATTACCTTGCTGACACAGGGGGTGGTGGTGTTGTTTCCTGTCGGGTAGGGTGTAGCTGGAATGGATGAAGGCAAGCAAGTATGAATGAGTACATGTGTTTATATATATATGTATTTGTATGTATGTATGTTGATATGTATATGTATGTATATGTACATATATGTGCATGTATTTATACATGTGTGTATATGAGTGGATGGGTCTTTCTTCGTTTGTTTCCTGGCACTACCTTGCTAACACGGGAAACGGCGATCAAATATAATAACTAAATATATATTAGAAAGGCACATAGAAGAGAGTTTATTAGGGTGGTAGGACTATGTAGAATGCATAGTAGGTGTTATTCTTGTCAGGAAGGTATATTATAATACATAAGAGGGTACAACGACAAGAGGAAGACCAAAGAAGAGATTGATATATGTAATGAGAGAATTGATTTGGGTTATTGATGTTTCAAATGAAGATGTTAGAGGAATGATTAAGGATAATATTCTTTGGAAACATTTTATGTTAGGAAGTTGTATGAATGAGGACTATGGCTTTATTTGAAAGATTACCTTGGCAAGTAAACTAAAAAAAGTAAGAAGTACTATATGAGTATGAAGTCCATGTGTGAAATAATTTTCACATTGCACATAGGTGGAGAATTTGTTTGGTTGATGTTGCAGAGGCTTTATGGACCAGATCCACACTAAATTGGGAATGGAGTACAGTAATGAAAATACCTTTAGGTAGTTTTTTCTTACTTTGGGTATGAGATAATTTGTGAAAAAGCATAAGGTTTGTGTTCATTTCTAAGAATTAAAGGATAATTTGATTTGTAATGTTAAACATTACTTAATAAGGTTTTACTCTTATGATATGCAGTCTTACTGATTTGCTAGGCCTTTGATGTAGAAGCTTAAAATTAGCATCACCATAGCATTTATTTGCCTGTTTATCCCTGTAACCATAATAATGAAAGACCTTAATGCTAGGGTTTCTCTGGGTAGGCATGTAATGGAACCAGATTTATAATTATCTGTAATATCATTCCACTGATTACAGTATATCATACTGGGTTGTGAACTTGTTTGCTCCTGAAGTTCCTTCTTTACTTTTGACAGGCATTTTGTTTGCAGGTAGTACATACACGGATATAGTTTGAATAGGTCTTTTTAAAAGTTTAATTGGTCAAATATTTATAAATAGTACAATTTAATATAATCATGTACATGATTATTCATTATACGCACATATCTTTCTCTTCTTTCATACATGCTTGCCATTTCCTATTGGAATGAGTGTGGAGTTTTATGACAAGTAAGGCATGTGTGCGAATAGGTAAAGAGAAGGGTAAATGGTTACTAGTGCAGGTTGGTCTGTGTCAAGGATGTGTGATTTCACAATGGGTGTTCTGTCAGTTTATGGATAGGGTGGGGAGGGAAGTAAATGTGAGGGTTTTAGGGTGAAGGTTAGGTCTGCAGTCTGGCACAGGTGGGAGTTAGTTATGGTTTGCTGATGACATGATGCTGGTGGCAGATGTGAGTGAGAAACTGAAGAAATTTGTTTATGAGTTTGGGAGACTGTATAGCAAGTTAAGAGTGAATGTGAATAAAAGCTTGGTTATTGGACTTAGCATAGGAGAGACTAGCTTGGTTAGTTGGGGGTATGGGTTTTAATGGAGAAAACTTGGAGGGTGAAAGGTGTTTTTTAGATACATGATTGTGGAATGCCAACAAATGGACTCCAGTGGTGTTGTTACTGTTCCAGACCATGACACATTCATGGGCCGTCCAGGGTCGAGTGCATAGGTTTGAATCCTGGTTGATGCAGTCGGTCCACAGTCAACCCAGTTGTTCATCCACCCCAAGGGGTTGGTCAGTAAATGGGTACCTGGCTCAGGTTAGGTTATATACATATATATATATATATATTTTTTTTTTCATACATATTCGCTGTTTCCCGCGTTAGCGAGGTAGCGTTAAGAACAGAGGATTGAGCCTTAG
>JAYMFT010399921.1:0-18994 GCA_038088735.1 Panulirus argus | reverse complement strand
CTCAAAAATTTGTAAATACTTTCCCTGTCTGTTTTTCCCCCTTTCTCAATTCTCTCTATATTTCAATTTGGGCCCGGCCTTGATGTGGACTTTTGTCCGTGACTGGAGTCTTCAACATAGAAAAACTATAACACATAAGTAAAACAGTTTTACCATAACTACAACACAAATAACCCGAGAGCACATACAACTGCAATTACGGAGTTCTGTCTCTCTTTATATATTATCAACACGAGGTGTACATCCATTTAAAACTACCATCACCGAAAATGCCACAGAAAGTGTAATGGGACGACGACATCAGAAGAGAGAATGATGACAATGGGAACAGATGGCTACTATGATGATATGCTGGGAGTGATGATGAAAAAAAAAAACTCAAAGAAAATGGAAATGAAGGGATCACATTTAAAAACGGTTACGGTGGAACTACGTGGAAAAGATGGATTAAAATAGAAACTCATAAATGGAATGACGTATTGGGAAAATACAAAAGAATGACGATAACTGGAATGAATAACAGAATAATAACAAAGAGGGTGTACAGAGGAAATGTGAAGAACAGAATGAACATCAGAATTATGAAATAAAAGAAAAAGTGACAGCGAATGACTATATACAAATGATGGTGGCGGCAATAATGAAACGGTTATACATTACGGGTTAACATAATCTTACTCTACTCAATGTTACACGGTACTCCAGTGGATAAGTAACACCGGTAAAGATCATGAACAGATAAAGAAGGGGAAAAAATTATTACGGAAGCCATACAGAAAGGCCAACCAAGAAATGATGACACCTGCAGGGTTCTGACAGATAAATCTTTGAGAAATGAATCATTGCTTAAGAACAGCGTGGAATATTGATATTACTGTTTTCTATGCAGGAAATCAGTGTAACATTTCTCAGTAAGGAAAAGAAGGGGAGGTACTTTAGAAGTCTGTGACAAATGTTCTTGATTTGAAAGCCTTGACAAAAACAACAAAAACAACAATTTCAACGTAATAATAACAACAATAGTAACAATAATAAGAATGGTAATAATCAGTAGTAGTAGCAGTAGTGGTAGCAGCGATAGTAGTATTAGGTCTAGGTTCAGTAATACTGGAATGCCTTCCGTCAGATTCTGGGAAGTGCAGTCTGTCACATTATACCAGTTAACTGCGTTGTTCAGGCCTCAGCAGTGTTCCTCCATACTCTTTTGTAACCATAACTCTATGTGTGTTGCAGGGAGCCCAGTCCGTACCCCCTGCCGCTCTCACCCCGAGAAGGCATCCTCCCCGCTGTAATCCAGGGCAGGGAGAGTAGTATCACTGTGCCGTAGGCCCTGGTACTGCTTCACCGAAACTAGTTGTACAGGGCTGTTTCCTCCATCGAGAGGTAGACCGCAGGAGAATTCAACCTAGCCTATGTGCAACCGGCCATACCTGGGGATCCTTACTGTTCGTCTAATTGCTTTATTTCTGCTGTTGAGACGATATCTTTATTTGTGAATGTTTTTACTGGTTTTTCCTTTGTGTGGCAAGGGGTTGTCACCCCCTAGGAGCAAATCTCCGCCCCGTTACCATGGACCGCCCCAAAACATCTACCTCCTCCGTAGGCGGAGGCGATGGTGGTGATCACAGACCTCCGCTCAACATCAGACCCACTGCCGCCCAATTTTTCTGTGACCCTACACGCAACAGGAGCAACTCCCTTTGTGTTCCTCAACCCCTTTATGACACGTAGAGTGATTGACGGATGCTGTGAGGAGGTTCAGGATGTTAAGAAACTGGCAAGTGGTGACCTTCTTGTAAAGGTTAGGACGGCTTCCCAGGTGAAAGACCTCCTAAAGATGACTCAGTTCCATTCCTACCAAGTTCTGGCTGCCATCCCTGTTAACATGAACCCTTGCAAGAGTGTCATCTGTTGCAAGGATCTCATGGAAATGGAGGATTGTGAGATCGTTGCGGGATTGGCAACTGAAAATGTTATTCCTGCCTAACATATCACACGTTTTGTTAACGACAAGCGAGAGAATATGGCCACCGTTGTTTTGACCTTCGGGCGAGCAAGGCTACCAGACGAAGTTTCCTTAGGATACGAACGGTTGCTCTGTAAGACCTTACATTCCAAGCCCTCTGCGCTCTTTTAAATGCCATAGGTATGGACTTGGGGAGACAACCTGTCGTTTTCTTCTTCCTACCTGTGGTAAACGCGCAAAAGTGTCATAAGGCAGAGAAATGCGCATCAAGGACCGTCAAATGCGTTAATTGTGAGGCAGATCACCCTAGTCATTCGGCAACTGCCCTCAGCGGTTGAGGGAAAAGGTGATCTATACACAGTTATGGCAAACGAATACATTTCCTGTGCAGCAGCAAGGAAGAGGGTTTGGGGGTCCTATATGACACCAAAGCCCAACACATCCTTTGCAGATGCATTGAAAAAGAAACCCTAGATGTGTGACCAAGAATGCCAGACCGACCTTCTCCCTGTATAGCAGATACCACCGACATTCCTTCTACGATCAAAATGTCAGCGACAATTTTTTACTTGACCTTGAACTATCAACACGACCCAGAGACATCAACCTACGCTAAAGCTACGGGTTCTCTGCATATAACTGAAAGACCAAAGGAAAGAAAGGCCAGGTTAAATCTAGCCGAATTAGTAAAAGACTAACAAAAGTAATGAACAAAATAACAACAAAGGCCGTAGTCAGTGGCATGTCGTGGTGCCTCCGGCACCATCATTTCATACAGACAGATATAGTAAGATGGAATCTGAGTCATCCACAAATAGCGTCACTGCCAGAGTCCGGGAAAGGTCCTCCGGAAGTCACCCTACCCAAAAGACAAAACGGTCTCAGCACACAGGCCACCCCAGTACCCCTTGAACCAGCGCATTCACTATAATACAATGTAACAGTAGGTCTTAGGAATAAACGCGCTCAACTATCTGCGGTTTACGTAAAATACAGGCCATCCGTTGTTGTTTGTCTACCGGAGATCAACTAAACTTGACATATCCAGGAATGGATTGTGCTAGAAGACTATCGTTCGTCTAGAAGAATGAAGATCACGGTGTAGTCATATGTGTTCATAATAATTTAGTCAAAACAGAGGTGACTGTGAATACTACTGTAGAAGTGGTCGCATGTAGAGTAAAATATAATTTGTCCATTTGCCAAATTTGTATATGGTCCTTAACTCACGATTCGATCAATTACCCCACAGTTTTAAGAAACTTCAACGCTCATCTGATATCATCATCAGCGGGAAGACAACGAATCGATGGTAGAGGAGACCAAACGGCAAACCTTATACTAAATTCAAATCTCTCTCTTCTGAACGATGGAAGAGCGACGTATTGCCTGCTCTCCTCATATACGAAAATTGACACCGACTGGGATACATTTTGAAGACACCTTGGGAAGCGACCACATCTCAATCTGTTTCCTACACATGCGACCACATTACGAGCCTTCCTCCGCTAAAATCTGATTTCAAGAAAGCAGACTGGGAGTCATTCGCAAGGAACGCCAACCTAGATATATCTGGAAATTAAAATAATGGCAAAATTCAGAATACAGAACGTCAGTTTTGCAGGCCGCCCTAATCATACATAATCACTCCATAGACAACCCAGTGGACATATTCAATCGGCCAACATTTCTTTAATGTCAGCAGTTCGGCCAACTACGACCATCGCTTTTCACACCATAAGCAGTTGGCCGAATAAAACAATATCGGCTTTGCCATAGAAGAACCTGGTGCAACATACATTAAAGAATTCATAATGAAACAACTCCTTGCCGAAAAATCCTGTAGAGACGCATCTCCCGAGCCATCTAAGATAACCTACCTAATGATCCAGAACCTGACGAAAGACAATTTAAGTTACTGCACGTTTTTAGTGACATCTGGACCAATCAATATTTCCCGAAGGAATGGCGCTCCGCCCAAGTCCCCACCTGAAAGAAAGGGACTTTTCACGACCCCGGATTCGCTTCGACCTATTGCGCTGTCTAGCTGCTTACACTACGTCATAGAATAGTAAGCAAAAGGCTTCTTTCCCTTAGAGACAAGAAATTTAATAAATGTTCAGCAATGTGTCTTCCGTAAATACAAGAAATGAGATCTTAAAAGTCCTTCAAAAAATCTTACGATAAAAATTAAAAATCCCAAATTTGCAAATAGCTTTAGATAACCATCTGATACATTTTGAAAATGTAATAAAATGTTTGGTTTTGCACTTTGATGTAATACGAAATTGGAAAACACATATTTACTACTTAGTGAAAAAATGTTCAAGAATTTTTAACTAACAGTCAAGTGGGTGCCAACAGAAAATCTTATTAATGGTGTATAAAACCCTAATTAGGTCAAAATTAGACTATGGCTTACAGATATATGCTTTGGCAAGCGACTACACCTTGAGGAAGCTGGATGCTATTCAAAACAAATGCATAAGAATGTGTCTCGGAGCTGTAGCATACACGAAAATCGCTATAATGGAAGTGGAAGCAAATGTACCATCCCTCCGATTTCGCCGAGAGCACCTAAGTTTTCTGTACGATGTTGCGACGGCCAGGAAAATGAGGACATGGACCACCTTCCTTGGTGCTCAGCCTTTCAGTATGAGTCATTCCTAGTTAGTAGGGGTGCTGCATCCCTGCCCGTCAGACTTCACTTCCTATGTGTACGGGTATGGGTAGGCATAGGTGTAGATATAAGGAAAGTTGATCAGCTGGTGACGAAAAATATGGCGCCTTGGGAGCCATTGAACATTCATATTATCACCGGTTAGCTCCCCTCCGGGAAACGTAATACGCCGGAGGTGGAGGTCCACAAGCGATTTAGCGTATTAATTGAAAGATACTGATTCCACTCATATCTACACCTACGGCTCAAGACGGATGAATGTGTGGGTGCAAGTGTTTGGTTGACATCATTCCCCCAGGTTGCGTCTGCCCAAACATGCATCGTTTTCTATGAAGAATTGTTTGCTCTTGAAAAAGCCAAATTTACTATTCAGGTTCAATAGATACAAATGAGATACAGGGTCGCATTATCAATAAACTGCATACATGCCGTAACTCAATATTCTTGATCTGGTGGCCTGGTCATTGCAACATTTACGGCAATCAACAGGCAGACACAATTGCTACTAAACATGAAGAGATACACGAAGCTCTCCGGGAGCTGCTGTCCTATGCCTATCTTTTGGAAAAAATCACAGTATCGTCTATGGCAAAGTCAGTGGACCAGGCTGGGACCATGAAATCATTTCAAACCAGAAATAGGCGACTGGCCGACTTCATTACCGTGCCAACAGAAGAGTGGAGGTCGTGCTGGCCTGCCTCCGTGTGAAGACAACATATCTAACTCACCTTCTGCCTTACACCATCAAGTCTTTTCCCCCACAATGTACAGACTGCAACATGATCCTACCCATAGAACATATATTCATTAGATGCCCTAGATGCAACGCATACAGGAAATAACTATCGGAATATTGTATCCACAAATCAAAAACAATTGACATTAAAAACTGTTAGATGATCTTAAACCTGGCTTAATTAATAAGGTGATTTCTTTCTTTTAAGAGACGGAACTGATTAGGATGATGTGATTTATAATATTATATGTAAAATCTAATTCATGTAGAATTTAAAGCAATGTATTATATCTTTATGTTCGATCATCTGTTTGCTTCTTCAGTTAAAATTCCTGCTTCTGCCATTTAACTGCTTACATTTAGTTTATAATTCTTTCATAATAGGACAAGTTGGTACTTTAAACGAAATCATGTAACAGCAAAAAGGGTTGCAGACCTAATGACCTTCCTCATGGGTCGCTGGCCGTTAAACCACCCAACAACAGCCGCAGCTGCACCATCGCTTATGACGTGGCTCCTCCTGTGTTGTAATAACACACACAGCACTGTGGGTTGATCGATATAATTCCTCCATGTCAGGGATGGTCGACGTCTTCAGTTTTCTCTTCATCCATCATACAGGTTAACCCAAGTTAACCTCAGTTATACTTAAGTAACATGAAGAATAAATCTTTATGTTAGCTTTGAGGAGACAAATGAGATGAGAACGGACAGAAACACATATATTATCAAATAAAATGCTTAGATTGCACACGCCATGTAGCATATCAGGCAGCAGGAGCACTGAGAGTTGCCACACTGTAACCTACCGTTACCCTGACTCCATGTTCCCCAGACGTATGATACTGTAACCTAATTTGTCACGAAATAAAAGAGATGGATTAATATCCTATCATAAAAGTAAAATAAAAAGTAAATAAATACCGAATAAGTGGATATAAATCAGAATTAGTGAGAGAGACTGCGTCAGTGACAAACGAGACCCTCTCATGCCAGATGGCCAGTGTGGTTTAGCCTTCTTCCCTCCCTCCTAGATCATAGCATAATTTCACCCTTATAATACTATTATAAGACGAGTGTAACAACAGAATATAGCAAAAAAAAAAAATGGAAAAAGGTCATATAACAGACTTACTTTAAGCATATTGGTTTAAGCTGCAAACGAAATTTTGGGGGCATCTTTAAGAAAATGCTGAAAATATTTGTTTCTAAAGAAGCCGTGCGATTAACTATACCGTACCTGGAGAATGAACGGTGCAGAATGTAATCAATTGCCAACCGTGTTTACAGGCAGATCAATATGCAATGAAACATTGATGAGCAGCGAGGCTGTAAAGGATACGTCGCAACCACAAACAGCCTTTTGGAACACTTTTATCAACGAACCCTGGTCTGAGAATACGGGAGTCCTCGATCATTCATTTCTAGAACATCACAAATTTGAGATTTATGAAAATTCAACTTTTATGAATATCTGGAGGAATGTGTAGCTGAAGACCGCATAATTACGCTATGAAATTACTCGTAATTCCAGTGTTTGATAACCCATCTCGGTGAAGACCTATCGTGGTGATAGTAACGGTTTTTCTTGATGAATAATATGAGGGTATATCATGAGGTGCTAAACATCTTAACAAACTCAGCGAGGCCAGCACGAATCTCAATACCACCAGGATATACTTATTCTCCATCTAAAACATCATCGTTTATCTTGTGCAGTGATATTCCCAATCCATGGAACGATTCCTATCTGTATAGAAAAATAAATGTTCAGAATATATAGATAACCTGTCAAGCTTCCTAAATGCCATAATGTTAAAGCTGGAATGATATGATTTTAATATCTTTTTGAGTCTTACTGCTTTTCCCGCCTAAGCGAAATAGCGTCAAAGTCGAACAACTATCTCCTTGTATAATGTAGATTGACCAGCGCCTACCATCTGCAGCCAAGCCAAGGAAAATTTTGTAGCGTTCACGTCAGTATATTCAAAAGCAATTAGTGAAATTTGTGTAACTAGGAACTGCCTCATAAGTAAACATTTTCATTGCGTGTAATCTGGAGACATTCAACTTAAAACATGAAACCATAATATATTTTGTTAATCTCTAAAGTTGCTTCCAAGTACCTGTATCTCACTGTGCACAAGGGCTCTCCCTATTTGACTGTTAAATTGGGTTATCTTAAAGGGCTCTCCCTATTTGACTGTTAAATTGGGTTATCTTAATTTGACTCGTGCCGATAAATTTATTCCTTGGAGGTATTGTTCGGACTGGTGAAAATCAGGGCTTTCCACCCAGGATGGGCTACGTCGTTGAATGGAATGTGTCAGAGACCAGCAGCGGTTTATATATATAATGAAATGAAAGCTATATATCATTCCTTTTACAAGTAAAAAAAAGTCAGTTTACTTGTTTAACTATTGAAATAGACAGGAAACGGAATCAGTCCCTTGACCTTCAAAGAGGAAGAACGATAAGTAGTGATTTTTGCGCTAAAATACGGAGGGAATCCTTATGACCAGACTGAAATATACTACATGTGTAAGGAATATTCTTGTAAATATATTCGAAGGAAATATAGACAATATGAGGGGAATATACTTGTAAACATATCAGAGGGAAGTACAATGTGGGGAATATTTTTGTAAATACATTATAGGGAAGCATACATCATGTGTAGGGAATATTCTTTTAAAGGCATTAAAAGGAAGCATACATTACGTATGGGAATATTCTTAAAAATATATTAGAGGGAAGCATACACCATGTGTGGGGAATATTATTTTAAATAAATTAGGAGGCAGTATATACCATTTATGGGGAATATACTTGTAAACATATTAGAAGGAAGTATACACTACGTGGGGAATATTTTTGTAAATATATAAGGAAGCATACACCATGTGTGGGAAATATTCTTTTAAATAAAAAGAAGCATATACCATGTGTGAGGAATCTTCTTGTAAACAGATTAGAAGTATGCATCAAAACAAGGAATATCTTTGTAAATTTGCTTGAAGGGAGTATACCCCATGTGTGGGGAATATTCTTTTGAGTATATAAGATATCAATCGCGATGAACACAACTAGGAGCTTGTTCACTTTCCCTGTTCTTTCAAGGAAAATGAGGAAAAAAAGTGATTCCTTATGGCTATTTGCGCGAATTTCGATCGGTTTAAAGAATGGCTAAATATCAAAATATCGTCCGTCACTCTGCCTCTGATATGGAATGTATAAACAGCTCTCATTCTATATGCGATTCTCATTTTTTTTTTCATCAGTTTATCCATCGAATTCTTCCTATCAGTGTAAAATTATGCTTTTGATCCCATAATACCATCTTTACCAATCTCTTTTTGGTCCATAATGACAATCTTATGCTTCACCAGTCCTCTTCTCTCGGCTTTGTTAAATCCTAAATCAGATATTAACCTATACTTTGTCCCAATCAAACAAAACATAAGGAGCACCCAATGCATGCCTAAACTGATCCTTTCAAAATACGGATAGCAAAATAATCTACTTCATTAAGAGTGAATCCCGCTTAAACAGTAGATACACATTATACGAACGTTCCCTTTGCATCAATACAACAGTGAACAAAATGTATATACATCAGCATATACGTTTCTCACTTTTAAAACTTCATAGCTTGTACTGTATTAGGAACTACAAGGTAACTGGCGAGATCACCGAAATTGTAGACATTTCCATGTATCATGATTTGTTTCACTGCAAATGGTGGGGTCCCCGGGCTGCGTAGAGGCTGGATCACGCGAGCTTCCCCGACCCCTACCCCATCAAGCCATTGGCTGTGGGGGGGGAGGGGTGTCTTCCTACCCCAGCCAACAGACTCCTCTTCCCTCACTGGCGCCTTGCTCTTGACGCTTTCAGTCGTACTGGACGCCTTCCATTATTACGCTCGCTTAGCGACGCACCCAGGCTCTTGGATCTTGTACAGAAATAGCTGATGTAATGGCTACACAAAATCACTCCCCAGAGATAGCCAGTGCAAGACGGGTCAGGAAGGACGAGATATTTACAGTACAACTGCCTGCGTCGTCTGGTATAACGAGGTCGCGGTGAATGTGGGCCAACAAGCTTATTTCTTTCTTGTTTAAAAATCATTTCTCTTGGAGCAATACTCTAGGAGGGCCATCCTAAGCTTTGTGATGGTTACTGAGTTGTCAAGGTGCTAGCTGCTTGTTTTCCCTGGTCACTTCATCATACAGGAACAATGGCTACACATCTCAACAAAATTTGCAGACTACCACAGTGAAATGAGAGTATATATAATCTATACATGAGATTAAAGGGATTCGGTGTAGATAGACATAACAGATTATAGTGGCGATCGTATGTGTTCACAACTGGTGAGAGAAAAGTAAGACTGCAGACACGAATATCACTCTCCTTCAAGCAGGTAAATAATACAAATTAAGTTTGTTAAGGGTGAAAAGATATGCTTTAATTACCTCTTTGTACTGCACAGGGAGGAAGATCTCAACTCGTGGCCCCCTTCCCCCCGTCTTGAATCTTCTTTATTGTCATATAAAATTTCAAAACTTCTATATACTGTCCACATTCATAGTTACATGAAATAATTTATCCCAAATAATCCACTACTGATATTATAAAGTTAATTCTTTACGCTTTTTCTAACAATTTTCTTGCTTAGTTTCACATTATGTCGTCTAATAGTTCTGTCTTTCATTTTTCAAAGAAGCGATCACTTGTAAAGCATTCAGATTGGGCGGGAAACTTAAATGTTATGTTCATCCCTACCTTTTCTCTCTTTCGTGGTGGTCAAATTTATGGCCTCTAACCTCTCGCTGTAACTCAGCTCTCTCAACTTTGCTACCACCTTTGCTGCCTTCCTCTTGACCTTGTGCCTCTTTAGGTCTGGTGACCAAACTAAAGAAGAATATTCTGGTTTTGCCCTGATATATAATGTGAAGTTTTCTGTATATTTCCTTCTCTTACGTACATGAATGCGTGTTTTTCTTTTTTATTGTAAGGAGGCAGTTCGTCTCCTTTAAAGTTCTCATACACTAGCACACCGGGGACAAGTCCAAGGCTACGCTAAATCGAGCTCAATACCATTCTGACAAGCTTAAGTCACAACGAGTTAAGCTTATCCTCATACAAGGTCAACCTGATGGTCCCGCATATTAGCTGCTGTGCATCTGTCATCATACAACGTACAGGTAGCTCCAGGTCACACATGTCCAAGCGCCAGGTTACAAGTTTAAGTTCACTGCAGCAAAAATTCAAGCTAACAGTGGGGCACAGATTCAAGCTAACAGATCACATGATCAAGATCACACAGAACCAAGGGTACGATCACATATAAAGTCATGCTTAAGATTACATCTAGGTCAAGTACAAGGTCACGTCGCATCAAACTAAAGGTCACACTAAGTGAAGCTTAAAGGTGAACTGGTTAACAGTTAAAGTCATACTGATTCAACTTAGGCCACATGGAGTCAACTTAAGGCCACAATGAGTCAAATCAAGGTCACACTGCTGCCGTCGAGATCGAGGAGAAACGAGGTCAAACTCAAGGACAGAAGAAGTCGAGCTTACGTGAAGGCAGTTTAATAAAGGGTCAAGCTTAACGCTCTTGAGCACAACGGTACGACCATTGAGAGAGGGCGTGCCCAAGGGTCGTATCGTCTTGCTCAGGGGGTTAGTGTCAAGGACGAGGTCACGCTGACATATCCTTACGCGAGGGAAGTCAGGGTGACGGTGCTACCAACAGTCCGTCTCTAAAGGAATTCAAAGTCACATGGGGTCAAGGGCACACAAGGTCGTGAGGTTCATGGCTAGTACCGGGGCACCCTCGCCTCAAACTCTCCCAGGAATACAATTACCTTCCGGGAAAAGTAATTTTACTCCTAGACCGCCACCTTATACCAGGCCGTAAATACAGACCACCATCAACCCCCGCACCTTCGTACCAGGCCCCGTCCAGGACGCAAAGGGGAGTGGACCTGCGCAAAAAAAAAAAAAAAGAAAAAAAAAAAAAAAAAAGAAGCACTTATGAAAATTCTTGACGTGCGTATAAAAAAATAATTGGATGTGCGTATAAAAGCAGTGGACCTGCGTATGAAAGAATTGGGCTATCGTGCGTATGAAACAAGTGGACGTGCCTGTGAAAGAACTGGGCGTGCGTATGAAAGTACTGGACACGCGTATGAAAGAACTGGGTTATCGTGCGTATCAAACTACTTCTGGACGTGCGTGTGAAAGAACCGGACGTGTGAATGAAAGTACTGGATACGCGTATGGAAAAAACAACTAGACGTGCGTATGACATTAGTACTCGTCCAACATCCGCATTTGATCACGTGGTCTTCAAGTCCCTCCTCTGCAATCGCCTGCAGGGAACGAGTTTGTAATATTTAGACGATCCATTTGCTACACGCGGACCAACCACAACCCTCTGGTGTATCGCGCTAAATACTGCCTCCACCGCTGCCAAAAATAAGTCAAGCAAGATGCGGACGTCAGGAGCGCTCCCCCAGCCGCGCGCCCAGAGATGAATGAACGGGTACTTTAAACTTTTCATGGTTAAAGTTGAACCCCTGCTGATCGTCTATGTATTTACAGACCCAGTGTCAAGGAAGACGCATGTAGGCGGGGATGCCTGTGGTATACAAACGCACGGAGATGGTTTTCTTCAGCGTAGAACTCTCTCTACGTAATGTATATAAACGTAATTAAGTCATTACACACACACATACAACCATTCAGTGCTACACTCGTTACAGGCGACGCAGCTCCCTATAGCACAGTGGTTTAAACTAATGCTGTTGAACTTGGTGTTCTGACTTACGTTGCAGAGGAAATCGCTCTCCTCCTTACAATTTCCTTTCTTGTGACTCCTTCTGGTGCCTGGGTTCCTTCGCATCCAGGCACCACCTGCTTCGTCTGAGGCTTCTTCGTGAACCACTTAAGGCTCAACGAGGATACGACCCTCGAGTACGACAGTATGATTCTTGGGTATGATTTCCTGAACGTTAGTTGCCAAGTCAAAGGGCAGGTATAAACACTAAGTCGGATGTCGTGTGTGTCGTGGTCAAGGACCGTCTGTCGTACTCTTAGGCTTTGCACTAGAGTCATAACGTCGTGCTTAACGGTCGTACCGTCGTGGTCGATGAGTTAACCTTAAAACGACACGTAACACTGATGTTGCCTTTGGTACTGTGTGTTTCCCGACACATTGGTAAAGTTTATACAAACAATTTCATGAAAGTCTGGCTACAAGTTCTGAAGCTTCAGCAAGGCTACTCCATTATGAGCGCCTTCCTTCCACAATGTTGCGCTAATTCTGAAGATCCCCCTAAGCTACTCCATTATGAAAGCTGTACCTCCATACAGTTTCAATAGTTCTGAAGACTTTGACTTGGCATTATCATGCAGCTCTTCAATCCTCGGTGGGGTAAGAAGTGTGTCAGTAGCGTTCTCGAGATGACCCCCCCCCCTCTCTCTCTCTCTCTCTCTCTCTCTCTCTAGCTTGATACTTACGAATAGCTTACGCCTAATTGGACCCACCATCTTCACACAAGAGCGTCTACCTCTAATGAATTTGATTATAAAAAATATATATAAATTAGATACCCTCAAGGGAGGCTTATGTAGAAGCTGCAGTTGCCTCAGAGTAAACAACATGACCCGGTCATATTCCTCGGTCCTCCGACCGTTGGCGTTGTCCCAGCACCAGCGCCACACTACCAAGACTAACCTCCACTGACCGACGCCCGTCACCACAATCATCTTGAACCAACCAGTGTTCGTACAGATACAAGAATTGTCCCATACCTACTACTGTAAATGACATATACAATCCATAAACAAAATGCACAGATAAGCAAGTAAACAGAGCTTAGTTTTCCCATAGTTATGCGTAACGCAACCGTGAAAATAGTAATCACTTTATGTTCACCATTTAATACACAATATATGTCAACACAGTATTACTTCAGTTTAACAGGAATGTAACTTTACTTAATGCTCACCATTAAATACATGGCTTCACCACAATACTACTGCAATTCAACCAATATGTGACTTTACATCACTTAATGTTTAACTACTCAACACTAAATGTATAATTTATAAACCATAAAATTTACTCATTAAAATTTCCTGTATTCTTTAGACAGACTTACTTATGTACATGCTTATCCAAAGCGTAGGAGGATCCAGCCCAACCTTGATATTTAGCCCTTTTGTAATCAGTCAACTGGCTACCACCATAACCCCTAGTTATGGATGCCTGAATTCAATAAACCGTTCTTTACAATATTATTATTCATAAAACTACTGAAACATATCAATACCTTATCCAAGTACGGTAACATCAACAATTCTCATATAACAAACTAACCTGGATATGATACAGAATGTCTACTTGCATTGTGCTGGGAACAACAAACATCTGTGGCCGGCAGGAACGAAACACTAAATCCAACATTTTCTGAAGAATGGATTTACAACCAAGCCTAGCTCAGTCTAGGCCGAGAAGCTTGATATTTACAGACTATATATCCGCCGAGTAAATCAACGGTTTAGCCGACATTATATTTATATAAACCGTACGACGCTCAAGTCGCCATGAAACGGGGCGCGTACTACTTTAGGTTTCTTGTGAGTTTCACCAAGCACTGTGGGTGTTCCAGCGCGACCAATACTTCCCACTGGACCATCCCAGGTGACCTAATCCCACTGCCAGAGGATTGTTTCCGGCGCTTCACTTCAGCCTCCACACGGAGCCAGTACTGTGGTTTGGAATGCCCCTCAGGACCTACTGTGTGGAGCGGGACGCAATGCAGTCTGGCGTTACTGAATGTCAAGCCCTTGAACATGATGATACGACTCTTGAGCATGACAGTACCATCCTTAGGCACTAAGGTACGACCCTAGAGCACGAAGGTGATACCCTTAAGCACGACCGTACGATCCTTACTGAACGACAGGACGACAGTTGAGCATGACGATGCGACTCTCCATCATGACGGTACGATCCTTAAAGCATGACAATACGACCCTTGAGTATGATATAACTAAAGAGTCAGCCACACCAAACTGCGGAATGCAAGAGACAAAACAAAAATAACGAAATACATATGAGAACATCATCATCATCATCAGAATGATGATGAGATTCTCGGTAACGCAAGGAATGATCAGTTCAGGTGATGGTAACGAGGCGTCAGGCTATGGTGGGTGGTGGTCTCGTCCGGTGGTGTGGGGGAGGGGGGGAGGTGAGGCCACTTATGGTGGAGGGGGTGGGAGCCAGTTCCTGGAGCAGGGTAATCTCTTCTTTACGTGTCCTCCTCCATTCCTCCACTCAGTAAATTACTAATCCTGCTCACGGCAAATCAGTTTCCGGCACGCTTACCTTCCGATACTGTTAACTTTTCTTAGAACCTTTTCAGAAATATTCCCGAGGTGGCCAATAAGCTTTTCCAGAAGACTAGCACTCTTCAGCCTCCCTGTGGAGGGAGCCTCAATGAGGTCCTCCCCATATGGACGAAGACCAGATCGGTCCAGCTCTATATAAACTTCCCCAGAAGTTCAGCTTGACTGCCACATCAATATCCATAACCAACCAACGCCAACTCTGAACCAACAGGATATTCCGCTTCCATAAATACTTTATCATTATCATCACATGTAGCAGCAGCTCCTGCAGAATGGATATATCAGCAACAGAAACACTGACCGAACACCAGCAAAAATGAATACACCAACAGCAGCTGTTTGATAAGGTATATGTATGTATTTCCTAAGTCTGGTATGACGATATTGTGACCAATGGTGATAATCTAATACTGGGAGAGCTAATGACCTTGTCAAGGTTCTCTTGGACCGCCCAGACCCAGGGCAACACTCGCATGACACTCTCCTTCACATGACCTTACTCGCTGCCCAGACCCAGGACAGTTGCCATCTAACGTCAATAAACGTCAGATGTTACACGTAAGGAAACCTCAGCAAAAATTCGATTCTGAACTGATGGGCCACAAGATAAAGGACGCCCCTAGTGTGAGGGATCTAGGGGTCACTGTCTCCAATAACTCCAAATTCTCCCAGCATTGCAATGAAGCTGCCAAAGAAGCAAATACTACGTTGGGATTTGTTAATTATACCTAAGTCTAATCAGACCCAACCAAGAAGAGGAACTGCAAATCTGGGGTCCCTGCTTAAGCAAGGATATTCTTAAAGTGGAGCAGTGTAGCGAAGAGCAACTAAATTGATTCCCTCCTTGCGTAACAAACCATATGATAAGGACATAATTCGAAAATTAAACTTGTTCCCTCAGAAAGAGGCGTCTCCGAGTCAAATTAATAGAATGTTCTAAAATACTTTAAAGAGTCAACAGCGTCTATACTGAAAATTACAGAAGAGCCAGCACTACCAACGAGTGAATATGGACTAAAACTTAAAGGTCACCTAGTTAATTTGGACTGTGCGAAATAGTTCTTTACCAAAGACATAATTGATGCGTGTAATAAGTTCCCAGAATATGTTCACAGCAACACCCTTAATATCTTCAAAATTAGGCTTGATTATCACTTGTCACTCTCCGGTACTGAATAATTCATTCAATCAATAATCATAACGTAGCGGTATGTCATATTACCTCCTCAATCATGCTGCGGTAGCATACCATCAATGATTAATCCATGTCGCCTGCATTAAGAGAGCAAGATGGAATTATTGCATCATTCTTCTACATCAAGAATGATATATGCATGGATAGTCGAGAGAATGGAGCTCTAATTTTATCCTTGCTATTGACTTTACAACAAAAAGTGAAGGTGTGCATGTCGTTGGTGATGGGAAGCATGACATATGCTCATTCTATCTTATGACTTTCCTATATAGATCTCCTTCTGGCATATTAAATTTGTAAGTTTGTTTGTTTGTTTGTTTTTTTTTTAATATGTTTTCCGTCAGGCGTGTTGCCTTAGGGAGTGGAGGGTGGGGAGCGAGCCTTTTCTCTCCCATCCTTTTCTTTTACTTCTTACACGTTTTATTTTTTCTTTCTTATCTTAACATTAAGGTCAGACCACCTCGATTGGACCTTGGGTCTGTGTGGTCTGTGTATTTACGTAACTATGTAACACACATCACACAATCCCTCACATAACCTTACTCGCTGCCCAGACACAGCACAACCTCACATAACCTTACTCGCTGCCCAGACACAGCACAACACACATGAAACTCTCCCCTCGCATAACTTTACCCGTCATCAATTATTCCAACTCATAAAACTGCTACCAAGTAATTCAGTCTCATCATAAAAAAACAATCATATATAAAATTCCTAAGGGTTAATAGTTTTTGCCGTTTCTGCACTTATTGAAGTGGATGCAGATAGCATATCTGTCCATCTACTTAGCTGTAACTCAATGCAACAAAGTTTATACGAAAAGTAACAGTGAGCTCTAAGTCATGCTTATGTATTTTGCCAAACCTGTCCGTAGAAAGTGATGAATACTTTGTTACCTACATCACCATAAAAGGCATATATCCTTTCCTCTGGCAAGATCAAATTAGATGTTACTTCGTTAAAATAAACCAGAACAAAATAACTCGTAAGTTTTCTGGGATATCCACCATACTTCGCTAACCCTAACACCATGATCATACTGGGAAAGGGAAATAGCCCGCCTGGCCACGTGATGTGTCCCGGCCAATCACAGAGCATGGGACAACCCTCCTTGGTCCATGCGATGTCTCCCAACCAATCACAGAGCATGGGACAATCCTTCTTGACCCATGTGATGTGTCCCGGCCAATCACGTAGCAAGAGACAACCCTCCACAACCCATGTGATGTGTCCCGGCCAATCACAGAGCATGGGACAATCCTCCTTGACCCATGTGATGAGCTCCGGCCAATCACAAAGCAAGAGACAACCCCGCGTGATCCGTTGGTTTGGTCTGTCGGGCTGGACAGACAGCCGGCCTGTGACTACCCTAAATAGAAACGTCAAGAAACGATCTTACTTTCTTCATTTCGCTGACGTTCCCGAGGGAAGACGCGGCCCAGGCTTCCGGGTTCAAACGGTCTGGACGTCAAGATGTTCTCTGCAGAACAACATCTGTGGCAAAGTTATATTTAGGAACAAGTGTAGTAAATGCTACGAATTTTATCACAGGTGAGATCAGTCACCTCGTGTCCTTTGACCTGGGATGGAATCCCTCCCTAACCCCTTATATATGATGACCACATCCTTAAGGATGACCTCATTCCTAAGGTTATCTGTCTTGGCTGCCCTGCGAGAACAATGAGCTTAGCTGTTGTTTATGTGAACATGACACGTATCATGAAACACCGACCAGACACTCTGGCCAACACTGGCCAGATACTATGGCCAATACTGGCCGGACACTGTGGCCAACACTGACCAGATACTGTGGCCAACACTGGCCAGATACTGTGGCCAACACTAGCTAAGTCTATGAGCCAAGCCTCCTGAGAAGGACGAGTTAATCCTTTAAGTATGATGCCAGGAGATCCTTGGAGTACAACCTAACACCTGGAGGAGCAGGAGGTCCTTAATCCCTTGAGAATGATGAGGGTAATTCCTTGGGGGAAGAAGAAAAAGAATTCTATACGCTTGATGCCTAAGGGTTATGGCTCAATCCCAGCACTGCTGTGATATGACCCTTCCACCGTCATGGACCTAAATCATAATGGGCACACGGACTTTAAACGTGGTATACATAGCAACAGATACACGCATACATGGCAACTGACGCACATATACATGGTATACATGGCAACAGACGCACGTAAGCATGGCAAGACACACGTTTACATGGTATACATGACAACAGATACACGCATACATGGCAACAGGCACATATATATGGTATACATGGCAACAGACGCACGTATACATGGTATACATGGCAACAGACGCATGTATACATGGTATACATGGCAAAGGACGCACGTATACATGGTATACATGGCAACAGACGCACGTATGCATGGTATACATGGCAACAGACGCACGTATACATGGCAACAGACACACGTATACATGGTATACATGGCAACAGTAACACGTATACATGGTAACAGACACATGGTACATGGTGCATGTGGGAACAACAAATTAACGTTTGTATCAAAATGTATCATTTTCTAAGGTGCAAATATCTGAGTTCCAGCTAGGTTACTTCTTGAGTTCTAACTAGGTTACCTATTAAGTTCAAACTAGGTTCTTATTGTTCTAGCTAGGTTACTTACTGAGTTCTAGCAAGTTTACCTATTAATTTCTAGCGAGATTACTTATTGAGTTCTGGCTACGTTATTTATTAAGTTCTAGCTAGGTTACTAATATATTGAGTTCTCGCTAGATTATTTGTCAAGTTCCAGCAAGGTTATTCATCAAGCATTACCTTACCTAAGTTAGTTCTCGCTAGGTTATTTGTCAAGTTCCAGCAAGGTTATTCATCAAGCATTACCTTACCTAAGTTGCTTATCAAGTTCTATATAGGTTACTCAGTTCCAGCAAGGTTATTCATCAAGCATTACCTTACCTAAGTTAGTTCTCGCTAGGTTATTTGTCAAGTTCCAGCAA
>JAYMFT010399910.1:0-18995 GCA_038088735.1 Panulirus argus | reverse complement strand
CCCCCTCCCTCCCCCAGCCACCGGGTCTTCCCGGGGCCCCCCTTCCCCCGGGCCCTCTGATTCCTTTAGGCGTACCCCCCCCCCTCCTTCCCCCGGCCCCTGGGCCATTCAGGCGCTGTCAGTGTGACAGGTGTTTACATCCGTCTGTCTCCTGCACCTTCCCCATGTAATTTTCTCCCTTTATCAATGACCGTCAGCTGATCTGATCGTCCATCTCTGTTCACCGACGTCAATCAGTTAATTTCATTCTAATTCTGATATTAGTTAGCGTCTGTTTTAAACACATCATCATCTAGATATGTTTGTTTACATACTAAACACGACGATACAGAAATACATGGTATCATTTATGGATATTGGAATACGATATATGTGTGGCCCGGGCCCAGCCAGGCCGGACCGGGCCACTTGTGGGCCCGCCGCCCCTCCTCGCTGAACTCCCAGGGTACACAAAGGCGGCTTTAGCCCTCAAAAACAACAGCCAATCTATCAAAAAATAATCATAAACCGTTCTAAATGATTTACCATCTCATAACAATAAACCCACACAACAATAGCCACAAATGACTCCTCCATTAAAACTACCCAATAATACCTGAAGTACTGAATGCGTGCTTTTGGTTAAGGCGTTATGACTGTGGGTCTATTGTTTACTGAACAGCGGGTACAGCGTACCACAGGTGGGTAGAGAACACCCACGGCCCCCGACCACCTAAACGCCGTGCTCTACGCAATACAGCGGTCGCCTCCACATCTGTCCTCAGGTGCGAGCGGAAGCGTTGGTGGGCGTCCAGTCACGGCCGACCTATCACTCCACACTTATGACTCCTGCCCGCCATCTCCACCTCCCCCGAAACTTCAGACTACCACTACTACTACTAGTACTATTACATGATAGACTCTTGATGAGATGGGTAACACCTGGTATATATATGCCTGGTAGGAGGTTACCTTGCGAGACACTACTGAAGGAGAGGAGGGTTCCTTCCCCAAGGCACCACATGTCCCTCACCTACATATACACACATACACTTTAAAGCCTGTAAGGTTATGGTTAGGGTACACAACAGCCAAGCCATCGCTGTAACTCGGGTCCACCATCAATAAACATATCCGTTTCTTTTTCAATCACAGGTTACCTGGCAGTCGGTCACTACAGGTGTGGAGAAGGAGTAGTTAGCGGAAGCGACACACACACTCAGTTGTTACCCAGACGATGGTGGTGGTGGTGGTGGTGGTGGTGGTGAGCGGGCCCAACACACTAGCCAGGCCAGCACCACACACGCCGCCCCACTTCCCACCCGACACCAAGGATGAGGCTGTTCGCACACACAACACAACACTCCCGGCACCGCCACTGTTCACCCTGCATACAGCACCTCCCTCACGTCCACTTTAGAAAAACAACAACAAAACGACAAACTCTGTGGTGGAGAGTGAGTGCGTGTGTGTATTCCGGGAAGGCAGAGTGTGTCCGAGTGATGAGGTGGCCGGTGGAGGCGGGGGAACACGACAGTATTGATACAGGACATGTTGAGGCAGACCTGGGGGCTGCCGGTCGGACGCACGCGTCATCAGCCACGCTCTCGCTAATGAAACACAATTACGACGTTTGACATGATTATGAGGCGAGCCCCTGGGGTGGATGGGGCAGGCCACGCTCACTACCGAACGGCGTTCGCTGGGCACCCAGTGGCCCCCCCTCGCTCACTTTCAGCACTGTGTTCCGGCAGCGGAGGGCGTCGTGCTGCACCCGGCGGGGACACTGAGGCGTCGTGCACGGCGCACCAGCAGCACATGGTGGGTCAGCGTGGCACAGGGTGTGGAGATGACGGCACATCGCCCGCCGCCCACCACATCAACAGCCTCACAACAACCAGCGCTGGTGGGGTGGCTCCCGGCCAGCCAGCCAGCCACCCGCACCCTTGGGTCACACCCTAGGAAGACGAGCCTCACCAGCCGGGATGAAGGCCTCCTGCGCCCTACCCTCGCCCTTTACCGATGCCCACGCCCGACGTCCACCCTGAAGAGCAGAGCAGACGGTGGCAGGCAGGCAGGCAGGCAGGCAGGCTGGGCGGGGGGAGGCAGTGTCGGCGGGAACTGCGCGTGGCGGCCGGCGCTGCCGCCGCTCCTCGGGCCCCGGGACAGTCCCGAGAAAGATCAATACACCGCCACCATCTCCACCATCACTGCTACCTCCACCATCACTATTACTTCCATCATCACTATGTACTCCACCACCACTGATACCTACACCATCACTATTACGTCCATCATCACTATGAACTCATCATCACTGATACCCCAACCATCACTGTCACCTGAACCATCACCATTACCTCCATTAATGCTGCCTCTACCATCATCACTTCCACCATCACTAATGCTTCCATCACTGCAACCCCCCACCATCACAACTACCTCCAATCACTGCTACTTCCATCACCACTATTACCCTAATCACCACCTCCTCCTACGTCAATATGACCACCATCACTCCTACCTCTACCATCACTAATACCTCCATCGTTACCAGCACTGCCAGCACCATCAATGCCAGGTATTCGCCAGCGGCACACAGACTGGAACAACATGTAACTCCCTCCACAACCACAATAATGCAGCTGAACAATGTACACCCTACAGGTGTGGCGCCAGCGTCCGTGCCACGAGCACCTGCGTATGTTAACAACCTGGTGGAATGCCTCCCACACCGTCTTAAACTACCAAGAGCACATGCAAGAGGAAAAAAAAACTGTGGGGGAAGGGGCTGGATTAGAACGAACATTACCAAAACCTGTGCATGAAATCTGCTATTGATTTAACCAGGGTACGCCTGTCTAACCCGAACAGTTACTTCCTAACGCCGCCTGACGCAAATATACGCCTGTGTAACACTAAAATCTACTTCCAAACACCACTTGACGCAAATATACGCCTGTCTAACCCTAAAATCTACTTCCTAACGCCACTTGACGCAAATATACGCCTGTCTAATCCTAACAGCTACTTCCTAAAACCACTAGACGCCACACAAACTGGTGGCATGAGGCTCATTCTACATTACCTGGTCAATACCAGAACTGTAAACATGGGGACTGAGTCCCTCACGGCCCATCATCACGGACAGTCTCCACACCCTCAGCACTGTCATGGAAACCAAGTGCCTTCAGCCACCCACGCTCACCCGCCCCCTGATCCACACTAGACCTAGCAACATCCCGAGCTTCTCCACCTGTCGGAGCCGGGTGCCCAGTACGTAATAAAGCCTGACATTACAGAACATGGCTGGACATAATTCATACACTGTCACCTCTGGTGTATCAATTTTACCATCACAGCAGATCCTCTCCGCGTTAGATTGAGCCCTGGAGGACCAGTGAAGCTTATATACACCAGGTTCTGGTCTCCAAAAAGGACCAGTTGAGTTCTTAAAAGTACAACATCAGAACCAGTGACGCCCGTACTCTTTACACTAAAATTTGCTGACGGTTCCTTCCATGAGCATGTACGGGTCAGGCGTACCCACGTCATATGTAACAGAGGAGGTGGAGGTCTCCATGCCACCAGCGTACATCTCCACCACTGGCCAGTACACCACTGACTTACTGGGGAGCCACAAGGCACTGAGGGGGGGGACCTTATTAACAACCACACACAGTCTACAGAACCTCGCTAAAGACATAGGATTTGACGTTCAGCTCCTGTGGATTCCCATTCATGCGGGATTCAACCACCATGGCCATGCTGTTGAACGGCCAACCAGGTCCGCAGAGCCAGGGGCAGACCTCAAGTATAAGTAACAAATATTGTAAGGTCCGCAACGATAAATTATGGATTTGAAGAATCAATGCTACTTTAGAGAAGCTACGAGACCAGGTAGCTCTGCCATAAAGTATCATGACAGACTACCACTCTCATCACTGTCATGGTAAGTACAAGACTAGAAATAGATACAGTGATACTGTTACTGTAACAGACACTGGGGTACGGATATACCCGAGAGGCAGAAAGTCTTCATACAGTAAGTATAACTTGGTGTACGTTATGTCATGTACCATACAAACACACACTACAACACTGTGTCCCTGTATCACCTTATTTAGGCCTCCAAGTCTCAGGTTTTATGAAATCTGTAAACACTTCACTGGCAGTGAAGGTACGTAAGGACGTTCCACCATTGCATACTGAAACTAACTAATCATGTATCCCCACACTGCTCTGTAACGTGCCCATGTACTGCTCTACTGCCCATATACATGTAACCTAACCCTACCTCAGTCATTTGCCTTACATACCGCTTCCCTCTGAGTATGTACACTGACCCCATCCATATCAGCATCTATGTATAGAACACACATAGCCCATCTCCGTAACTTGCCCCTGCACTGCTCTACTGGCCATATACGCGTGTCTACCGACCTTAGCAGTGAGCTGTGTGCATCTATGTACTGAATACTTGTGGTCCTCAGCTCACAAGTGCAACACGGCTCATAACTCTGTCCGTATATGTTGGCACTGACCCAGTGAGTGTAATCTGCGTGCGTGCATGTACTGAATACATAGGCCCTCAGCCCACCTCATTAACCTGAATCACATATTACTCTCCCGTCCACATATGTGGACACTGACCCCATCCTATATGTACTGAATAAACGGGCCCCCCTCACACTATTCTGACCTTATTCATTTTTTAATAGTACCCGACATGGCACAGGGCAATGACATGCCCAAATCTCCAGTATAGAGAGAAGGGATTAAGAGAAGACATTAGTTAATCATAGGTCCTCAAACGTCTATCGACCTGACTCTCTTAAATGTGTAAAGGTTATCAATATAGGCAGAGGGAAAGGCAAGAGGATGAAAATGCCACAGCTTCGGTGTATGATGTGAGTCGGCATGACGGTGGTCAGTCCCTGTCAACCCAGTGCAATGCTCGGAGGTCTTCTATCCCAACAGCACAGGTCGAGTCCAAGCTACTTGGATGAAGGTTGTTGGTCGATTAAGCTGTTGGAAGTCTCGGCTCGCACGTAACCACCACCACATCTTGGCTGGTCTGGTACACTTGTAAATCACTTATCAAAGGCATTTTTTCAAATTCCTCCCCAGCGTGTCCCGTTGCGTTTTGGCTGACCAGTTGTAATGTGCTGGATAATCTTGGGCCCCGGACGATCAAGGTATTATCTCATTTTATGTTTGTAGCTTTTGAATTTAGAAATAATATTCTACAGAACCTTCCATGCCTATAGTGCCGACAGGAAACGATTAACAATTATCTCATTTTATGCTTGTAGCTTTTGAATTTGGAAATAATATTCTACAGAACCTTCCATGCCTATAGTGCCGACAGGAAACGGTTAACATGTGTAGTTCTGGTGACCATGCTTTCTGTTCTTTCCCAATTGTGAACAGTAACACACCCCTCCCGTCTCCACACATTAGTTTACATGAGAAAGACAGACAACAGGAGACCTGATTGGCCCAAAAGCGTGCCGCCTCGGGTCCAAGCCTTGGAGGCGGGGAAGCAAGAAGAAAGCTCACGAGCGCTGCCAAAGCAATAGCTGCCTGGAGGACAGGGAGAGAGGACAGGGCTGTCACGACGGCGGACAGAAGATGGTTAGAAAAAAATTGACGCTTGAATAATCAACAAGACAGAACGCTTCTGATTCCACTCTGGCTTAAAAGAGAAGTGGAGGAAGAACCATGCCAGGCGCGTGAGCAGTACGAATATACTGCTCTTCTATCTATACATGTGGGTACTGACCCGAGCAGTAATGTGCTGTTATCCAAGAATGCGTTTATCGAGCCCCTCACCCCGCCTTATGCTCATCCATATTTGCGTAACTCTATACGCTCAAGTCTGTACACTGCGTGTAATGTCTTACCCGAACCAAAGACTAAGGTAAACAAGCAACATCACCAGCACTGCTGCAGCCTTCTCCACCACAGACCTTCCATTAACACCACTGTTACCACCACCACCACCACCAATCACCACATCCTTTCCGTGGTGGCAGCTCTACCACCACCGCACCGTTCCCTTCACCACCACCGCACCGTTCCCTTCTCCACCACCACCATCCCAGAGCCCCGAGAATCCCCGGCCCTCGCTTTCCTATCACCATTACCAATTCCCTTCAGCCGTGCCCTCCCAGCAGCTTCCCTGGGGCCTGTGTCCCCCTGCTTACACAGTCGGATGAAATCGTTCCAGTTATATATAATGTTTGCGCACCTTGCTTCAGTATTACACCGAATACTTGCCGGAAGGGAATTCAATGACAACTAATTAAATTGCAAATTCCAGTGCTTGTAAATGGCGGCGATGATTGTGTTGCCCCCACCGTGTACCTGGTGTGTTATTGGCGGTGGTCTGCGCAGGGTTCCAGCTACCGTGAAACTGACGTGGTCGGTCCTCGTAAGGCCTGCCTTGTGTACGCTTCCCCTGCCACCTCTGGGAACGAGCGTTGCCCTGCGGTGTCTCGTGGCAGCAGCGTTACTTGCGCCTGCCTCACACATGCTACACACTTGAGAACGTCGCTCTAGTGGTCATTAGCGTTAGCCCAGGTGCCGCTGACGCTCCGGCCAGGTCCACGACGGTCACGTTACGAGCCGTCGACAACACTACCGAGGTAGGTCCTCACTCTGAGGGGCGAGTTTCGAGACTTGCTAGCAGGTCAGATTCAAATCGAGCCCGGACAAACAACGACAGCTGAGTTATGGTGGTCACGTAGGTCTACGGGGCCGCGTGCGTACCCCACAACAACCTGAGTTGAACAGGGAAACAAAATAATAACTTCGTCTCAGACTGACCTGTAGGGTAAACTAAGTTCCGGGGCCGAGTTCTGAGAGAGAGAAGACCTCCGAAACCATCGTAAGGTAAGGTCCCAGAACCAGCTGTGGGGGTGCAGGACCTCAAGAACCATCGTAAGGTAAGGTAAGGACTCAGAACCAGCTGCAGGAGTAGAGGGCCACATGAATCATCGTAAGTTATACGTGTTATCAGGTTACATTCGTGGTAGGGTGTCTGCTGGGGGAAGGGAAGGGAGGGTCTCCCCAGACATATATCACATCTTGCCACAGTGTCAAGTCTGGCAGGAAGGTTGCGCTGGCTGGACGACAGTATCAGTCAAGACAGCTCCATCTCTGGGTCCACCCGAGATCTGCCATATCCAGACGGTCCATATATTTTCAGTTTATTTGAAAGAACTCTCGGGATTTTGCACAGAAATCTATGAGATACTACGAGGGTAAAATTATGGTTATTAACTATGGTAATGTAATTACCATAATTCAGCAAATAAAATCAATATAGATGTATCAAACAAAAGTCCTGAAATAAGAGCCGACCATATGGTAGTGCAGATAGTTGTGGGAATGGCTTTGGAGGCGACTGGAGTTGCAGGTGTGACAGCAGGTGACGGGCTCGCTGGTTGAGATCTGCATACTAACATTTGGTTCTGCCTTATTTCTCATCCTAGATGTCAGCTCTCACGTACACTGGTTACCGATGGACACACACATGGCAGTCAATCATCAGAAGAGAATCAACATCAGGAAACTATTCATATCATTCCTCAGTGAAAGTTTTATAGCTGTGGAGGGCATCAACCTCACCAAAACTCTTTCACATAAATGATAATAATAATAAAATAAATAAATCAGACAACGAGGCTTCAAAAGACATAAGGATTCTTCATGTCTGTTCATATTACTGAGCAGAATTTCTCTTGGTTAGAAGGGCCTGATGGACGGATTTCCGAACAAAAAAAATTCTGTTCCTAAGTGAACATTTTCCTTCATCCTGGACACTGGCACTCCTTCCCTCCACTTAGAGCATTAAAATTCTGGCCACTAAACACATGACATCAGGAGCACGTCTCCTGGTGAGGCATTTCGCCACCACCTTCCACCGGGAAGTAAACTTAGCACCAGCGACCCCAGATTTCAATGGACGAGACCCAGGCCATGGCAACAGAGACGAGGTCCACCTGCCTGTTATGACTATTTAAAGCTGGGACGCAGCGTGAGTGTAGACGCCAACCTCACTGTGTAAATCATGAGGGATGACACCACACAGAGCCTGCAGGTTATGTCAGGGGCGGAAGGGGCCGCAGCCGCTGCTCCCATACCGACCATATTCGAGTTTCTGGCGCTGGAAGTCCCGGTAATCTCTCACCCACACGGGGAGTCACGCGCTCAATCATTCACATATCAAGGTCAACCAACGTCTCCATTACGTCCCTCACGAGTTCACTATAATCCAAATGTAAAGTCGAACGACCGGAGGATATCGAGGAAGAGTCTGTCCTGCTGACGAAGAACCAACCCGAAATAATCCTTACCAATTCTATTCTTCACCTGGACCGCCATTACATACCAAAGGTAGTATCAGATCACACTGTGATCTGAGTGCATCAAATTTCGTCTTTTGTGCCGGACTGTTGCTTTTATGAGATTGTAATACCAGTTCAATAGACAGGTATCAAAAGCTTCTAACAACAGCCCTGTATGTACATTCTCAGACCCTTGTGTTAAATCTAATATCATTAAACCTAAATTGCTGGTCGTTGTCGGGTAATGTAAACTTTCGGGGGATCCCAACCCGACTGAAAATTGATGGTGTTCCTGTTGCCAAATTAAACATCCTTGTTTAAGTAAGGTACGTTCTTAAAATTCGACATGGCAATATATATATATATATATATATATATATATATATATATATATATATATATATATATAAAGTTTCACTATAGTATGTTCTGTTTGTTTCCCTGGCGATGTACTGAACAAACGTGACTTAATGGCAATAAATAATATGTCTCAGAGAACGCAATCATCATAACATCGTCTGAGACAATTTCTGTTCTGGATCATTTGACTCCAGGAAATAAGAATTAAGAACTGTGACCAGATAATGTTTCTCCAGACTCTCGCACAATGGGGCTACGTTCACTAACCCTCTCCTCGTGACCCCAGCAACTGTTAACCTACGTTACAGTCCAACTACTGTCACCTGCCGCCGTGGAAGGGTGGCCAGCCCGACGAGGGTGGCACGCACCAACATCAATTTGTTTTCTCATTCTCATAAAATGAACGTTTCTGATGAGCAAATGTTCTACTTCATATCATAGCGTTAGGCTTACGTGTGAATTTACGGTCAGTACTGATACAAGACTACGCTTCACTGCTTTTGCTGAAACCGAGTCATCACCAAGGACTTCAATATAAAGATCTTGAAATTTTACGACAGTGAAATGCAACATTTGCAAAAAATAAGTCTGTGTTCGAGTATGCAAGTTCCTACTGCAAACGGACGATACATCGGGCGCCACCCAAGCATAGAATTATCTATTCACTCTGGTGGAAATTCTGGGCTGCTCGTGACGGCACTCGACTGCTTTCTATTCCCGAATCTTGCAAGGGTTAAGGTGTCAGGATCAGATACTGATGAGTGAGGTGGGGGTCTTGCTGCACCACCGCTGACCACTTGCCTCAATGGGGGGATACTCGCTGCATTTCGTGACCTCTGCTTTCACGTGACACCCCACACCAGTCAAGGGCTTAAATGAAACCCCAGGAAGGAGACTCCCCAACATTTTACAATCAGAAGGATCAATGATCGTGAGAATCCGGTTAAAAATCAATTGAAGCCTAGTCAGTTCCTTGAGACTGAAGCAGATGACGTTTTAAGGGTACTGGCACCTTCGGAAAAGTTGCAGCTCTGCCCAGAATAAACTTAGGATGTGCGAGAGATGTAACTCCACCTCTGTCAGTTCGTATTAGTCTCATTTACAAACCAAGACCCAGATTATCCTCACAGAAGGTGAGGTAATCAACGATAGTGAACAGTTAAATTCTTCTCGTGTCTACGGAAAACGCGTTACTATGACTGACGGGTGTCTTCTGCCAGTCTCGAGTGAATTAATGCAGACTCTGAGGAAGCAATACAAGATCTTCACTTCAGTGACACTGACTCTGTTCTGCAAGTCTTGTGGCATATCCCAGCGGATGAGGTGAGGACTGAGCACGAACCCTTCTCAGTACCAGAGGGTCAAGGACGCTGGATCTTGTACATTGAGATTCTCCCACTCCTTCTTCTAGATTCATGGATCACGCCTGTCGTGAATTACCCGGAAACATTCTTTTCTGTTACATGGATGACTTACGAGGCGGTTCAATCACCACACTTAAATATTCCAAGACTAATTTGAGTTCTTACTAACAATAAAAACTGCAGGCATAAAAATTCAAATTAAGTGAAAATATTTTCGACAGAAAGATTTTGATGACTTGTGGCGCATAAGGAGAATTCATACACAAAACATTACCAGATTCTAGTGAATGCAGATCGACTCCACAGGTTTGTTTATACGCCCCGCGGGAGGTTACAGAACTGTCATAAAAGAATTTTGGCAACACGGCGCGGCCAGCTTTACCTGATAAGAGAGTGCAGCATCCCCCCGAGTCCTCTGCAGAACAAAAAGTCAATTTTCTAAAGTCACGTCAGCTCTGACTTTGACTCGGTGTAAAATTCAACTTATTCTGCCGAGAATTTTCTCTTACTTATCTACGTATTCAATGGAGGACCAGGGGCCACAGTCCCACTGCAAATTTATCACCTGTCTACCCAGATAAACCTTATTGCACTGGGTCCTTCTCCCTCGGTCGTGTGATAGGTATCCAAATCCCAGTTCTCCTCCATCAACCCGAATGAGTCCCTTTCCTCCACCGGACCTCCTGCCCTACCAGGTTCCCTCCCACCAACAGACAGCCATCCTCCAGCACTTTCCCTTCCCTTCCCCAGCAGGTCCTTTCCCAAACCCGTTGTCGTTCATCAGGTTCTCTCCCTTCGTAATGTTCTCATTCTCCCTCGTCATGCAAGCCTCCTTCCTCACCAGTTCCCTCTCACTACCAGGTCCTTCCTTGACTAGGCTTTGCACTCCTACAAGGCCACCCTTCTCCTCCTGTAAGGTCGTACCCCTAACTCTCTCTCTCTCTCTCTCTGGGTGGTATGGGAAAGAAGAGGTAGGTCAGGGGATGGAATAGTTTGAAATGGAAGAGCACATTGAAGTGTGTATAAGTGTATTTTCTTTTTTTATGTTGGTGATAACCTGGAAAGGTGTTTTTTGGTTCCTTTTTATACCTCGGCAGAATGATAGTTGTGTATGTATTTGTGCTGCATCTTTCTTCTTTTCCACTAAGCTACGGTAAACACTGTTCACTGTGTGCATCGATGGATGACTAGGCACATCTCCCTAACCGGGTTCCTTCCTCCCTCCAGGTACACCCAAATTAGGTGCCCCCGCCACACAATGGACCATCAAAAGGTCTCTCATTAGTACAAACACTACGGCAGCGCCCTCATCCCCTGCCCCGCGCGGCACCCTGGACTGAGTGGCCAGTGTTCTCTAACACAAACACTGCCTCCGTCCACTCCCTCCCTACTGCCGCTTTCTACGGTCCCATTCATCCTTAGCCATATGCATCGAGGCAATATCATAGCTACGCTTGAATTCAAAACTTAGGTACTTCCTTCGTTAGGTTTCTGGTTGAAATGCCGCTCGAGCGTAACGAAAGCCTTGCTTGAAACGTACACAGACACACACACACACAGGTAGTGGATGCCAGGCAAGGACCGGGCAGGGAGATGCCGCCGCCGCCTGGGCATTGGTAGTGTTAGTGACTGCCGGCGATGCAGTGAACCAGCAACTACAATCGACGCCCTTGCCTTGCCTTAGGACAAAATCTCCTCATGGGCGAAGAGAGTTCAAGAGTTGGGGGTGTCCCCTTAGTGTAGAGCTCCCTTCCCATACTGTACAAACAGGTCATTACACATACGCGTACGAGAATAGAGAGAGAGAGAGAGGGAGGGGCATGGGTCAGGCAGGCGGGCAGACACGCACACGGACGCTGCTAACCCAAACAAACAACAACGGTCGGCCGCAACGCACACAAACACACACCACAAGTGGCGTGCCCTGGGGCTCGGCTCTGGGACTACTGCTCTTCCTGATCCACGTGAATGGCTTGCCAGAGGGGCTGAACTCCTACCGGAATATGTTTGCCGATGGTGCCGAGGTTATGACGGAAGTGAAAAAAACAGGGGAGGAGGATTGCCTCATCACCCTACGACGGAACCTGGACATCCTCCAAAGTTGGTCTGGCACATGGTTGATAATACAATGATTCTCCCTAGTAAATGTAAAGTAACGAGGAAGGAACATGGTGAAATCAGGCCTAGACAAGAAAATTATATTGCAAGAAATACGCTGCAGAGACCTGTACGCGAGAGACGAGAAAGTCGACATCATCTCTGTGGCCAAAATCCCATCTCAAGAGAATGATGATGGAGACCAACTGTCTGCTGGCAAATATTAGAATGGCGTTCATGTGTATGATAAGGAAATATTCAGCAAGCTCTTAACATACAACATACCGCCAAAACAAACATACTATATGATTCTAAACTTTGGTCAACGCACCGAGTAAAGTCAAGCGGACGGCAGCGTAAATAATGCTAGAATTAGGATGGGCGAAACACAGGGAAAGGCTACTGGCCTTAAATTTGTCCACCGAGGACGAGAGAAAAGCAAGAGGTAACCTGGTCACAATTCTAAAGTTCTGAAACCGTCCTGATGACGGAGACAAGAAACAGTATTTCAAAAGACGAAGGGATGGACATAACATAACATCCAGAGGCCATAACTTGATATTAAGCAAGAAACTTGGTAGAAAATACGTAAAGGAGTATTTTCATTGCGTAAGAATCGTGGACCAATGGAATAAACTGAATTATGAGATTGAGAATGGAGACTGCACATAAAAGTTTAAAAGTTATTTGACAGCAGAAAAAGTTCAAGAGATGGGACACAACACTCCCCGAATTTTAAGGCCATCCTCGTACAGTACATGTAGGCACTTACACACTCACACACACACTGAATATACAACACTCTTTTGGAGGCATGCTTGCAGGAGGTGGTCCCGTTTATGTCTTACGTATCACGGAAAAATATGAACACTCCTTACAATATAAAATCCACTGGGATCCATTGGGATTTACGCTAAAGATAAGGTGTCTGGGTAAAGTTACTGGTATCATGGTAGGTGCTGGTGGGCCGGCTGGTAGCTACCATGCACCAAGGAACGAGCCAGAGCGAGAACCCTGTTGAGCTCACGCCCGGCGGAAGGGAGAGACCGAGCGTGTACCACAGGGAGAGGGAGCGACACCACTCACCACGTGTGACTCCCCCACCATCAACACCCCTTGTGCTCCCATTCCTTCCCCTAGCATTACTCGCCTTCCAAAAGCAAGCCTTTCCCTCCCCATCCCCTGTTTTCCCCTCCCATGACACCCTTCTCGTGAACACCTATCTATCCCTCCAGCACCCTTCCCTCGCCTGCGCCTCCTATAGCAGCCAGTGGAGGGCGCCTGGCCTGGCCTGGCCTGGCCCGGCCCAAAGCAGCTGCTGCAGGGCAGGGCCGCCACATGTCAGGAGGAGACGCCCACCCCAGTTTTTGCCGCGTAAGGAATGTCATTTCTTTGGCCACTCGGGATGAAGTGGGTCAGGCCCGGGGGCTCCCCTCCCCCCCGGCAGTACCGCCAAGCCACCAGCTAATATTACAGTCTTAGCATTGTTGCGCCGCGCTGACTACCCCTGTCCCTCATCACGACCTGGGAAAAAAAAAAAAAGACTCGTAGAGAAATAATCACTCTTGACAAGATCATAATCATCACAAAATCACAGTCAACCATCACACGTGAGGTCGATCCAGAGGCCGTGACGCAGATAGCAAAAGACTACTGATCGTAACCCGAGACTCGGCCGCCTTTTACAACCCCCGCCAAGAATGACACACGAGCCGCCATCGCCCGCCTGATGGAGTCTTGACCCAAGACTGCCGGAGTCAACAAGTCCACAGTCTCTCTCTCTCTCTCTCTCTCTCTCTCTCTCTCTCTCTCGGTGAGTTACGGCCCATTGCCACCACACCGGAGCTTACTCTGTGGAAGTTTGGTGTTTAGTTGGGCTCACAATGGCACCAAGTCCCATACACACAGCAGTTGGGGATGAAAACCTTCTCGCCCACCGATCACCTCGTCGTCTTAGCCACCTAAGGAGATGCAAGGCCTCTGTGGTTCTCGGTTTCATAGACTTCATTAAAAACTTTTGACTTATTCAAACACAATATTACTGTCTAAAAGGGTCATCAACATTGTGACTGCGGCGAAGTCTCCTTCCTTGGCTTCCAGATCTCCCTCAGTGAGCGTCGTCCGGCCGTCGGTTTCCTTTGGAACCGACTCCGTCTTCCCGTCCATCACCTGTGGTGCCCGACAAGGCACCAAGATTGGATCATTGTGTTTCCTCATCCTTATAAACGATGCCCTGATGGACACATCCACCCGATGGAAGTACGTACACCACTCTGCTACCATTGGTGGCAGCGTTGACAACAGGTCTGCCAACTATACGGCCCTCCAGAACACTGGACCACTGCCAACAGGACCGAAGTCATGTACATTTAGCCTCGCTTGCAACCCTACCCCATTCTCCAAGGTCTCAGTGACTAGGTCCCAGTCCAATCCTGAAGGTTCAACTAAACACAAACTACTTACTGTTACTTAGGACCATAAACACTAAGCTGGAGGGAATACATCAGCTCCACAGTCAAATCCTCAAGCTATTGTCTCCCGATTTTTCGCAGATTCAAGACGGACTCCCTTATGCCTGAAGAATGAAAGAAGAATATGTTTGTAGACATCTGCACACCTCTCATTCTCTCCAGACTCACCGATGCGTTTCCCCGCTAGGGATGTTTTGTACAACAAATCGAGAGAGAGAGAGATCTTACCCAGTTCATGGTCTTCTTCCCAATGCAGCACACAACATGGGATACTGGAAAAGATGCTGGGGAGGTCAGTCAGGCACGATCATCCTGAGTCCCATTCACGCAGAACATCAGAGGAGCTCAACTAACTTGAACTCATGAACACTAACCATCACCTCGCCCCCACCCGACATTTCGGGACAGAGTTGCGCTTCGACACCACAAGTGAAGATCCAGCCCATTCCAGCTGGTACGGATCGCCACAAGAACATCCCTATCCCAGCCAGTAAGACCTCTCTACACCAGGAATCAGCTGACTGCCACCCCAATGCCTGAGTAAACACTATTAGTCTGACCCACCTCTTCCTTGTTACAGCCTTGGTGTATATAACGTGCGTATATTTTCTACAAGGTTTCAACCTTAGGCTGCATTCATTCTAATTACCCGTTAATGATCATTATTATTAGCATCACCTTAATGACATATCTAGGCAACATTGAGCAGGTGAAAGGAGAATGTACACACGTGCACCACTGTGGTAAGCAGTAACAGGTTCCCACCTACCACACACACACGTGAAGCATGATACACCACCACCACAGTCGGGGCTCCAGGCACTAGTGCCGAGGGCCAATCTTCCACCAAACGTCTCTAACACGATACTGACAGGGTCGGGTGATATGACCTGGCAAGACCAGCCATAGTGCTGACACGACCGCCTGCCCAAACCCAACACCTATTGGCACTCCAGTCCAACCACCAGGTGGAGACGTGGAAGAACCAACCACCAGGTTATGGCACCAGGTGGAGACGTGCAGGAACCCACCACCAAGAGGAGACGTGCAGGGACCTTCTACCAAGAGGAGACGTGCAGGGACCCACCAGCAGGTAGAGAAGTGGAGGAACCCACTACCAGGTGGAGACGTGCAGGAACCCACCACCAAGAGGAGACGTGCAGGGACCCACCAGCAGGTGGAGACGTGCAGGAACCCACCATCAGGTGCAGACGTGCTGGAGGTAATCACTTGTGGCCGTGACAGCAGGAGGTGGAGGTGGCGGCGTGAGGGCGGGCGGGCGAGCCGCCCCAGACAGCAACATTGTCGGCTCGTCAATAGCGGGACGACGTGCGTCAGCGGGACCAACATCCTCCCGCCCCGCACCGCCACGCTTTTCCTCTCGTCGCCCTCACCGCCCACCTCACTCCCAGCGCACCTCCAATTTACTAAAATACGTCGACATTAAGTTTTCTCCCCAAACGTCCACAAATCGCAGGCTCGATTCCTTTCGCTCGGTACAAGACAGGCGGGTAATCAGATCCTGCTGAGACGTAACGCCGAAGTCTGGTCTATTTTTGTGAGTTGAGCGACAGGGAGGGCGAGGGCGGGCCTGACACCATGACCCCCTCCCTCCAGCAGGAGCCGTGTGTGGCGGCCACGCCGCTCCGCCTTGCACACCCACCGCCATCATCTCCCACTGCTCACATCTTATCTTGCCCCTCGCCACGGTAATGAGTTCCATCTGGCGCCACTGGTGGTGGTGAAGGCGTCCTGACCTGTTTATCCTTCAGGTGGGACGCCGCCACTAGCGGTGGTGGCAATGGTGCACGTCTTACAGTGGAAGCATGAAAATCAAGCTGTTGCTTTACCGGGGGCAGGGGACCCTTACAGCTGATGGAGGTGGAGGAGACGCCTCCAGCTGATGGTGGTGGAGGAGACGCCTACAGCTGATGGTGGTGGAGGAGACGCCGACATCTGATGGAGGTAGAGGACGCGCCTACAGCTGATGGTGATGGAGGAAACGCCTACAGCTGATGGTAGTGGGAAGAAGGACAACTGTACAGCGTCCGTGGTGGTGGGAAAAGGGAAAGCCGTGTAGGTGGTGGAGGAGGTGGGGAAAGAGAGGCGTGCAGGTGGTGGGGGTCGTGAAGGCGGTGGATGAGGGGTGAGCCTGCAACTGGTCTTGGTGGGAGGAGGGGAACACGAGCAGCTGGCGCTGGGAGGAGGAACGTCTACCGATGGCGGAAGCGTGGAACACACGGCTGTGCATTGGCGGCAGGAGCAATGGCCGGCATGCAAGTGGTGAGGGGACGCCTGCTGCTGGTCACGGTGGTGACAGTAGTAGGAGGTGAGGTGTGGGGTTGGTGGCAGCGCGAGAGAAGTGACCATCAGGGACCGCGGGGAACGATATCACTAGAGTTGGCAGAGAAAACACAGTACAGGAGGGAGAGGGGCGAGAGTGGCGGCAAACGGGCGTTAAGGGCCAGGGTGTGAGGAAATGGCCGAGAGTGAGGGGAGCCTTCATGGCGAGGCGGGGTGGCGGAGGGCTGCATGGGAGAGGCAGGCGCCGGTGTGAGGGGCTGGGGCCAGGAGGTCAGGCGTAAGGCTTGGTAAAGGATAGGCCGGAAAGGCGAGGCGTGAGGGAGATGCTAATGTCATAGGCCGGAAGGTGGCGCGTTGTAATGAAAAAGGACTGGGGGCGTGGGGGAGGGAGGGAATAAGGGGCTGTGGGCTGCAGGTGAGGGGCAGGAGGGCTGGAGGTGGGGGTGAGGGCTGCATAAAGCAGTAGTGACACGGGCACCACGCCCTGGCCCTGCTCACACCCCACTCACATTTAAGTGACTCAACAGCCATCAAACGACCGAGAAAATGCAGGAGACTAATCCTGCCAGGAAGAGAGGGAGGGAGAGGAGAGAGGGGAGTGGGGAGAGGGGAGAGAGCGGACTGGATCGAGACGTACCCCGGCCAGAGGTAACTCACACAGACAGTCCCCGGGGTACAAAGTGAGGCGGAACTTCTCTAACTCCCCCCCCTCCCTCCCTCCCTCCTGGTCCTCCAATCCTTACTGGTCTTCCCCCCTCCCCCACCCACAGCCGTCGGGGAGGGGCGGCGGCTCACGGTCCACACTAGTCCGGGGTCAAAGTTCAGAGGGGAGACACGAGGGTGAGGGATAAACACAGGTGATGAGGGCAGCGACGACATGACCCTTGTGGTGTGGGTTCCCTGGGTGAGGGGACAGGCAGGGCTACTGGCTGGGGTGAGGCTGAGGGGTGATGGGTGAAGTAAAAGGTGCCATGCGTCACTGAGGGACCAGATGACTCGCGTGTTGCCAAGTAAGGGTGACTCAGGTACTGTCGCCGTGAAAGGGTGACTCAAGTGTTGGCTGCCGTGTAAGGGTGACTCAGGTGCTGTCTGCCGTGACTAAGGTGATGAGCGTCACACCAGTAAGGTTGCGTCACGGCGGGTGAGGGCAGGTCTGGGCCGCGTCACGTCAACAATGAACCTGATCACAGTCTCCACCCTGCGTCACCTACATTGGTGTCAACCACCGCCAACACCACCACATACAGACACACACACACAAACACCGGGTCCTCACTTTGCCACGCTGATACCTCTCTCTCTCTCTCTCTCTCTCTCTCTCTCTCTCTCTCTCTCTCTGTGGGTGGTGAGAGTACCATCCGCCTTCCCCTAATCCAAATGCTATGCGTCCCGTTCCTACACTAAATCGAAGTTCTGCTTGTAAGAATTCCGAAATAAAAGAATAAATGACACTGGAAGATACCTAATAGCATCTCACGATCACTAAAGGATCACACACGTAAACGTGTTTCTTTCCTGACGTTTGAAACGTTCAAAAGTTAACGTTTGGGTCACAAGTGTTCTGTGCGACGCGGCCGGGACATACTGGCAACCCTGCGGCTCCACTGAAAGTTATTTTGACATCTTGCAGATCGATAAATAATTATAATACCGACTTGAATTATTTATCACAACGCCCCGGGACCTCTTTCATGGTGGCCATGCGACTTCAACTCCACGCTCCACTCAGGTGCAGGGAAGTGATGGATTCCTTTGGGAACGATACCGTCCCTCAAAAGACTACTGCCTTGTCGTAGATGGCGTCTCACTACCAGTGTAAACATGAGCAAGCGGACATCCATAACACCATTAATACTCATACATATATATATATATATATATATATTTTTTTTTTTTCTCTCTCTCTCTCTTTTCTTTTTTCATACATATTCGCCTTTTCTCGAGTTAGCGAGGTAGCGTTAAGAACAGAGAACTGAGCCTTATAGGGGAAAATCCTCATTTGGAGAGGAGGATTTCCAGCCCCCTGCCCCCCCCCCCCCTTTTAGTCGCCTTTACGACACGCAGGG
>JAYMFT010399899.1:0-18995 GCA_038088735.1 Panulirus argus | reverse complement strand
ACTAACTTCTCTCAGCTTCATCAGTAAAATCTAAAATCACGCCATATGACTTCTAGAGAACCATTTCGACTATTCCACCAACTTTAGTCGTTATGACCACCTTAAAAGACTGTAATGTCGTCTTAGATTGTAACAAACAACATAAATGATCTTTTTGCTATCTTCTTAGAGCTTCAAATCACACTAGTGTACCTTCTCGAATATTTCAAGAAATTTATTCATTTTATGCAGCTTGAATGACTGTAATGACTAACCATATGTTGTCTACATTTCAATTGTATTAGATTGAAATAAACATAAATGATCGTTTTCACTTTCTTCAGTAAAAATCCATAATCAAACCAAATGACCTATAGATTACTTTTTCGACAATTCTAATCATTGTTTTGTCATTATAACCAACTTAAAAGACATTTATAAGAGTGTCAAATCGTCATATTCAACTTTTTACATCCTTTCAAATCTTTTTAAGATCATTTTCATTCATTTTTCAAATAATATTAAACTAATGATTACACCCTTTTCAAAAATTTTCAAATCGTCATTACAAGTGTGTTAGATCGTGAAAAATGGCTAAATTCTTTTTATTTATTCTTTAGTCGTTATAACCAACTTAACAGAATGTAATGAATAACCATATGCTTTCTAGATTACAAATTTGTTACTTTTAAATAACCAGCCATAAATAATATTCTTTAATAACTTCTCATTGCTTGATTAGTGCACAGCCATAATTACAGAAAAGTAGCCCTAATAGAACTTTATCGATTATAACAACTTTTGTCATTATAACCAAGTTAATAGACGTTGTTGTTTCCATATATGTCGAAAATCGTCAAATTCAATCTTTTATATCCTCTCGTAATTTCCAACATAAATGATCCGTTTTAACGACTTAGCTTCATCAATAAACACTTAAAATCAAGTCGATATGACCACCTAAAAAGACTGTAATGACTAACTTCGTATGTTGTCTCCAACATAAATGATCGTTTACCTATCTTAGAGATTCAATAGTTAACATTTAAAATCACACCAAATGACCTCTAGAGATCCTTGACTATTTTCAGATCCTCTCTTCCTTAAATGATCATTTTTGACCTTTTTCAAAACTTCTCAAATCATTACAAAACGGACTTAAATGATTGTTTTTACCCAAATTAGAACTTTAGCAGCTAAAACCAACTTGACTGTAATGAAGAAATTTATATAGTCTCCATTATAAGTTTGTTAGATCAAAATAATAGTAGTTTCTCGAAGTTTCATTTGTATTCATGCATATCTAAACAAAATATAACCTACAAAAACGTGCTGACTATTCCAAAAACTTTAGTCGTTATAACCATCTTTAAAAACTCTAATTAACTTTATATGTGATCAATCGTAGTAACCGACGTATATGAACGTTTTTGCTATCTTTAAATTTTATAAATAAATTCTAAAACGGTCATTAATTTTTAATATTAGACACGATTTTGGATCTTTTTCATGATTTCTCTCATGATTGCAAGTGTTTCAGATAGCCATACACATAAATAATCGTCACTACTAACTTAGAGATTCATCTTTAGAAGCATATCGACTATTCAAAACAACTTTAGTCATTATAACATTTTTCTGGTACTGTAATGACTAACCATATTAAATCGTAATAAACATAAATGATCATTTTTTATTAACTTTAGTAAACATTCAAAATCACACCAAATGACCTATAGAGAACTTTTTCGACTATTCTAAACACTTTAGTCGTTATAAGCAACTTCGCTAAAGACTAATTTCCTATATTTTCAAATCGTTATATTCAGTTCTTCAAGTAATATTAAACACATTTCTCGATCCTTTTCAAGAATTCTTATATCGTCTTTAGAAGTGTATTAGATCGTCAAAAAAATAACAATCATTTTTACTTATTTCTCAGTTTCGTTAAACATCAAAAATCACACATAATTTCTTCCTGTAAATCGTTAGATTCAATTTCTCACATTCTCTTTAGTCTCCATTAATTTTTCAATATTAAACACATGCTTTGACCCTTTTCAAGAATTCTTAAATCGTCTTTACACTGTCTTTCCGTAAACATCAAAAATCACACATAATTGCCTCCTATAACCTTCCCGACAATTCTTACAGCTTTAGTAGTTATAAGCAACTTCACAGACTAAACTCATATGTAGTCTCCATTGAAAGTTTATTCGATCGAAATAACCGACATAAATGATCGTTTTTAATAATTTCTCGAACTTTCATTAGTACATTTGCATAAGCACAAAAAGATAACCACTATAGAACCTTTCTGATATTCCAACAACTTTAGTCGTTGTAACCAACTTAACAGACTGTAATTAGCTTCAGATGTTCGATCGTAAAAACCGACATAAATGTGCGGTTTTGCTATCATCAATAAACATCCAAAATTACGCTAAACGACCTTTAGTAAACCTTCTCCACTGTTTCAACAATTTTAGTGGTTATATGCAACTTAAAAGACTGTAATGACTAGCTTCATATGTTTTCTCTGTCAGTGTCTCAAATCGTTATACTCAACTTTTCAGATCAAGTTCTTTTTCAAATCGTTTTCATTCATTTTCCAATAAATATTAAACATTCTTTAACCCTTTTCACCATTTCTCAAATCGTCATTACAAGTGTGTTAGATAGTCATAAACTTAAATGATCGTCTTTATAACGTCTCAGAGCTTCATCAGTAAACATCCAAAATCACACGGTGTGCTCTTTAGAAACTTAACCATTCAAACAACTTTAGTCGTTATAACCAGTTTGAAGGAGTGTAATGACTAACCATATTAGATGGTAATAAACAATATAAATGATCGTTTTTACTAACTTCTTTAGTAAAAATTTAAATTAAAACCATATTACTAGTAGAGAACTTTTTCGACTATTCTAAAAATTTTAGTCGTTATGACCATCTAACTTCATATGTTGTCTCTATAGGAGTGTCAAAAAATGACAAAGAATTATTTTTATATATTTCTCAGTGTCTTCGGTAAACATCCGAAATTCACAGCAAATGACCCCCTGTAACCTATGTCTAAATGATGGTTGTTTTACATTGAAATAACCAAAATAAATGATAGTTTTTAATAAAGACAGTTTCATTACTACACATGGAAAATCACACAAAAGTAGCCTCTATAGAACTTTTCGACAATTACAAAAACTTGTCTTTATAACCTACATAACAGACTTGTAATGACTATCATATGTTGTCTCAAATAATGTCTCAAATCGTTATATTCAACTTTTCAAATCCTCTCGTAATAACCAACATAACAGCTTCATGAATTAAAAATCTAAAATTTTGCCATATGAGCTCTAGAAAACCATTTCGACTTCCAAGAATTTTAGTCGTTATAACCACCTTAAAAGACTGTAAGGAGTAACTGTATGTTGTCTATAATACAACTGTCTTAAATTGTAATAAGCAACATAAATGATCATTTTGCTAACTTCTTAAAGCTCTAATGTTTATTGATGAACCCATGATAAGATAGTAAATATGTCCATTATCACGAACGAACTCACTTTTAATGCAGACAACAAATGAAGCGTCTTCACAGTCTGTTAAGCTTGTTATAACGGCTAAAGTTGTTGTGTAAATATGCATGTTTACCAAGGAAACTGTTTATTAAAAACGATCATTTATATCGGTTATTTTAATCTAAGAAAGTTGTAATGGGGTCAATATATGAATTTAGTCATTTGTCGTGATGTTTGACATGTAGAAACTATAAGAAACAGGGAAATACAATCATTTAAGTTATTTATGATGATCTAACACACTTGCAATGATGATTTGATAATTCTTCAAAACGGACAAAACATGTGTTTAATATCTTAAGAAGACATGAGAGGTTCTGTAACGACTAAAGTTGTTGAAATATTTCTATAGAGATTATCTTCGTGTGAGTATGTATGTGTACTAATGAAACCAAGAAGTCTGTTTTTGTTCTAATTTTCGAAGGTTATAGGTCATACGGAGTGATTTTGGATGAAAATATGTAAAAACAATCATTTATGGATATGACGATCAAAGTACTCGTAACGAAGATTTGAGAATTCATAAAAGCTTCAAAACATGAGTTTGATTTTATATGAAATATTAATGAGAAGGTTCTCTAAAGGTCATTTAGTACAACGATCATTTATTTTGCATACTACAATCTAAGATAATTGTATCGGAGATAACCTACGAAGTTAATTAGTCGTAATAGTTCTCTAATGATTATTGAGGTGATTTTATATGTTGGTTGTTACGAGAGGATATAAAAGATTGGATTTGAATATTTGAGACATATATGGAAACAACAAAAGAAAATCATTACGTCTGTTAAGTTGGTTATAGTGACAAAAGTTGTAATAGTAGATAAAGTTCTGTTTTTAAAAATTATTTATGCTGATAATTTAGATATAACACATTTGTAATTTAGAAAATATGTGTATTCATTAAATTCTGTTGTTTGTTATAACAACTAAAGATGGTGTGATTTTAGATGTTTACCTACTCTGAGAAATAAATAAAAACAATTTCTATGTCCTTTTTCACGATCAAACAGTCCAGTAATAACGATTTGAGAATTCTTAAAAAGGGTCGAATCATTAGTTTAATATTTGAAAAATGAATGAAAGCGATCTGAAAAAGACTTGACACAATCTAAAAAGTTGAATATAAGGATTTGACACTTATAAAGACATAATATATTGTTAGTAATTAATTTCTTTTCGAATAGTCGAAAAAGTTATCTACAGGTCACTTGGTTTGGTTATCGATGTTTACTTAAGAAGAAAGTGAAAACGATCATTTGGTTTGATTATAAATGTTTACTGAAGAAAGTGTGATTTGGGATATTTGTCGGTTTTACGATCGAACAAACTTTTTATGTCGACATCATATGACGTTAGTCATTACAGTCATAACGACAATATTTGGTGGAATACTTATCAATGTTATATAGTGCTTATTTTTTGTGTAAATATGAATGTGTACTAATGAAACCGAGTTTATTAGAAATCATCATTCATGTTGGTTATATCGATCTAACATATTTGTAATGGAGACAACATATCAATTTAGTCATTACACTCTTAATTTGATAACAACTACATTTGGAATTTTCAAGAAGGTTGCAGGAGTTCATTTGGAGTGATTTTAGACGTTTACCGTAGACTATAAAAAAATAGGTAAAGAAAAATCTGTTATGACGATTTACCACACTTTTAATGAAGATATGAGAATTCATCAAAAAGGTCAAAACGTTTAATATTTCTTAAAAAAATAACGTTATCGATGTTATCACGACTAAAATATTTAGAATAGTTGAAAAGGTTCTGTAGATTTTCGCTGTTTACTATTAAAGCTTTAAGAAGTTAGCAAAATGATCATTTTTGTTCCTTATTACAATTTAAGACAATTGTATTGTAGAAAACGTACGGTTAATCGTAACAGTCTTTTAAGGTGGTTATAACGACTCAAATTCCTGGAATAGTGTAGTTTTAGATGTTTGATTCATGAAACTGAGAGGAGTTATTTTGGTTATTACAAGAGGACATGAAAAGTTGAAAATAACGATTTGAGACACTATTTGAGACAATATGTAAAGCTAGTCATTACAAGTTTTTGTAATAGTCGAGAAAGTTCTATAGAGGATATTTTTGTGTGATTTTGTATGTGTACTAATGAAACTGAGGTTATTCAAAACTATCATTTATTTCGGTTATTTCAATGTAAAAAAAACCGATTTGGCATGACGACTGAAAGTTAGAGTTGTCGAGAAGGTGTGATTTTTGCATGTTTAACGAAGACACTGAGAATTCTTGATAAAGGTAGACGCATATGTTTAATAATTCTTAAAGAGGATTTGAAGAGATCGTATGAAGTTAGATGGTTATAACGACTAAAATTGTTAGAATAATCGAAAAAGTTCTCTACTAGTAATATGGCGTTATTTTACATTTTTACTAATCATTCATTACACTCCTTCAAACTGGTTATAACGAATAAAGTTGCTTGAATAGTTGTTTCCTTTAAGTTTATGACTATCTAACACACGTAATGACAATTTGAGAAATGGTGAAAAGGGTCAATGAATGTGTTTAATATTTCTTGGAAAAATAATGAAAACGATTTGAAAAAGAATTTGAGATGATCTGAAAAGTTGAGTATAACGATTTGAGACACTGACAGAGACAACATTAGTCATTACAGTCATTTAAGTTGCATATAACCACTAAAATTGTTGAAATAGTCGAGAAGATTTAGTAAAGGTCGTTTAGCGTAATTTTAGATGTTTATTGATGATAGCAAGACCGCTCATCTATGTCGATTACGATTGAACACACTTTCAATGGAGACAACATATGAAGTTAATTACAGTCTGTTAAGTTGGTTACAACGACTAAAGTTGTTGAAATAATCAGTAAGGTTCTATGAAGGTTATCTTTTTGTGTATGCAAATGTACTAAAGAAAATTCGAGAAATTTTTAAAAACGATCATTTATGTCGGTTATTTCGATCGAACAAACTTTCAATGGAGACTACATATGAATTTAAACATTAGAGTCTGTGAAGATGCTTATAACTACTACAGCTGTTAGAATTGTCGGGAAGGTTACAGGAGGCAATTATGTGTGATTTTTGGTGTTTACGGAAGCGTGAGAAATAAATAAAAAAGAACGTTATTTTTTGACGATCTAACACACTTGTAAAGACGATTCAAAAATTCTTGAAAAGAATCTGAAAAGTTGAATATAACGATTTAACACTCTTATGCAGACAATATATGAAATTAGTCATTAGTTAAGTTGCTTATAACGACTAAAGTGTTTAGAATAGTCGAAAAAGTTCTCTATAGGTCATTTGGTGTAATTCTGAATGTTTACTAAAGTTAACAAAAATGATCATTTATGTTGTTTATTATGATTTAATATGGCTAGTCATTATCAGAAATTGATTATAATTACTAAAGATGTTTGAATGGTCGATAAGTTTCTAAAGAACACATTGGCGATAGAGAAATCATGCAAAGAATCCAAAAATGCTTTTAATCTTAAAAAGTAATAAAAACGTTCTGGAAGTTTATTTATAAAGTTCTGATAAGATAGCATTACGTTCATATACGACGGTTATTACGATCGATCATACTTCTAATGGAGACAACAACATAGAGTCTGTTAAGTTGGTTATAACGAGTAAAGTTTTTGGAATAGTCAGAACAGTTTTGTAGAAGTTATATTTTGTTTAGATATGCATGAATACAAATGAAACTTAGGGAAGCTACTAAAAACGATCATTTAAGTTATTTTGATCTAACAAAACCCAGTATTTAAATTTCTTCTTTACAGTCAAGATGGTTTTTTGATTTGGTAACTTTACCATAGACACTGAGACATAGGTAAAAACAATCATCTAAACCTGTTTTGATTATCTAACACACTTTTAATGTTACATAGAAAATCAATGAAAATAACCATATAAAGAAGAGAGGATCTGAAAATAATCGAGAAGGTTCTCTGAAGCTCTAAGAAGATAGCAAAAAGATGTTAGTCATTACAGTCTTTTAAGGTCGTCATATCGGCTTAAGTTGTTGGAAGAGTCCAAATAGTTCTCTAATAAATATTGATGAAGGTGAGATGTCATTAAAACGGATCATTTATGTTGGTTATTACGAGATAATATAAAAGATTGAATTTGACGATTTTAGACATATATGGAAACAACAAAGACTTTTAAGTTGGTTATAACGACTAAAGTTGTTATAATCGATAAAGTTCTATAGCGGCTATTTTTGTGTAATTTTGGCTGTGCACTAATGAAGCTCTGAGAAGTTATTAAAGAATATTATTTATGGCTAGTTATTTAAATGTAACAAATTTGTAATCTAGAAATCAAAGGGTTATAACGACTAAAGATGGTGTGATTAGATGTTTACGGAAAACTGAGAAATAAATAAAAACAATTTCTTTGTCATTTTTCACGATTTAACACACTTTTAATGACGATTTGAGAATTCTTGAAAAGGGTCGAATACTTAGTTTAATATCATTTGAAAGATAAATGAAAATGATCTTAAAAAGACTTGAAAGAATGTAAAAAGTTGAATATGATGATTTGATTCTCCTATAAAGACATCATATATTGTTTGTCTTCAATATCTTTTAAGTTGGTTGTAACGACAAAAAAATGATTAGAATTGTTGAAAAATCTAATATAATTGAAATGTAGACAAGATATGGTTAGTCATTACAGTCATTAGAGTTGATGAAGCTATGATGAATAAAAACGTTCATCTATGTCGATTATAACGATCGAACACACTTTTAATGTCTACATATGACGTTAGTCATTAGAGTCTGTTAATCCAGTCATAACTACTAAATTTCTTAAAATAGTCATTAATGTTCTACAGACGTTATTCTTTGTGTAAATATGCATGTGTACAAATGAAACTTGGAATTTATTGGAAAAAGATCATTTATGTCGGTTACTTCGATCCTACAAAATTGAAATGGAGACATATTAATTTAGTCATTACATTCTGTCAATTTGATAACAACTACAGTTAAAATTTTCGAGAAGGTTGTATGAGGTCATTTAGCGTGATTTTAGATGTTTACCGTAGACTATGAAAAATAGGTAAAAAAATTCATTTGGTCAAAACGTTTAATATTTCTTAGAAAATTAATGAAATCGATCTTTAAAAGACGAGTGGATCTGGAAAGCTGAATATGAGATTTGAGACCCATACTGAGACAACATATGATGTTAGTCGTTAGTCTTTCATGTTGGTTATAACGACTAAAATATTTAGAATAGTCGGAAAGGTTTTGTAGAGGTCACTTGGTGTGATTTTAGTTGTTTACTCTTAAAGCTTTAAGAAGATAGCAAAACGATCATTTATGCTGTTTATTACAATTTAAGACTATAGTATTGCAGACAACATATAGTTACTCGTTACAGTCTTTTAAGGTGGTTATAATGAATAAAATTCTTATAATAGACGAAATGGTTCTCAAGAGCTCATACGTAGTAATTTTAGATGTTTGATTTATGACGCTGAGAGATTGTAGTAAAAAGGATCATTTATGTTTGTTATTACGAGACGTTATGAAAAGTTGAACATAGCGATTTTTGACACTATTTGAGAAAACATATGAAGTTACTAATTACAAATATGTTATGTAGATTATAATGACGTTTTTGTAAAAGTCGATAAACTTCAATAGAAGCTATTTTTGTATAATTATTTATGTGTACTAATGAAACAGAGAAGTCATTAAAAAATATCATTTATTTCGGTTATTTCAATGTAAAGAACTTACAAAGATATCATATGACGTTAGTCATTATATTCAATTTAATTTGTTGGAATTGTCAAGGTCATTTTATGTGATTTTTGGATGTTATCGGAGACACTGAGAAATAGATAGAAATCATTCTTTAAGCCATTTTTTGACGATTTGAGAATTCTTGAAAAGGGTCGAAGCATATGTTTGATAGTCCTTGAAAAATCAATTAAAACGATCTTAAAAGAGGATCTAAAAAGCTCATAATGAAGATTTGACACTCATAGAGACAACATAAGTTAGATGGCTTTAACGATTAAAATTTTCAGAATAGTGGAAAAGTTCTCTATAAATTTTTTTCTGTAGAAGTTAGCAAAAATGATCAATGGTATTGTTTATTAGACCTAGTATAAAGTTAGTCATTACACTCCTTGAAATTGGTTATAGCGACTAAAGTTGTTTGAAAAGTCAAGTTTTTAAAGAGCACACCGTGTGATTTTGGATGTTTCCTGATGAAGCTCTGAGACGTTAGTAAAGACGATCATTTAAGTTTGACTATCTAACATACTTGTAATGGCGATTTGAGAAGTGAAGATAATTTGAAAAACAACTTGAGATGATTTGAAAAGTTGAGTATAACAATTTGAGACACTAACAGAGAAAAAAATTTTATAGTCATTACAGTCTTTTAAGTTGCATATAACGACTAAAATTGTTGAAATAATCGAGGTCGTTAAGCTTGATTTTTGATGTTTGTTGATGAAGCTATGATAAGATAGCAAAAACGTTCATTTATGTCGGTTATTACTATCGGACACACTTTTAATGGAGACAACATACGAAAATTACAGTTGGTTATAACGACTGAGATTGCTGGAATAATCAGCAAGGTTCTATAGAGGTTATATTTGTGTGAGTATGCATATGTACTAATGAAACCGAGAAATTATCAAAAACGATCATTTATGTCGGTTGTTTCGATCGAACAAACTTTTATTGGAGACTACATATGAATTTAGTCACTGGAGTCTGTTAAGGACTAAAGACGATTTAAGAATTCTTGAAAAAGGCTCGAAATTAATGACGACAATATTGAAAAGACAAGAGGATCTGAAAAGTTGAATATAAAGACAATATATGAAATTAGTCATTAGTCAAGTTGGGTATAACGACTAAAGCTCTTAGAATTGTCGAGGTTACAAGAGGCAGTTATGTGGGATTTTTGATGTTTACCGGAAACTCAGAAATATGTAAAAAATGATTCTTTAAGATATTTTTTGACTTGTATAGACGATTTAAGAATTCTTGAAAGGGGTCGAAGCATGTTTTTAACATTACTTGAAAATTTAATGAAGAGGATCTGAAAAGTTCAATTTAACACTCATATAGATACAATATATGAAAGTAATCATTTTTCAAGTTGGTTATAACGACTAAAGCTGTTAGCATTCTCGAGAATGTAATTTTTGACGTTTACCGGACAGTTTCAGAAATATGTAAAAATGATTAGTTTTTTACTTGTATAGACGATTTAAGAATTCTTGAAAAGGGTCGAGGAATGTGTTTAATATTACTTAAAGAATTAATTAGACAATATAAAAAAGGACTTAATAGGATCTGAAAAGTTGAATATAATGATTTAACACTCTTATAGAGCGATTATATGAGATTTGTCATTCGTCAAGTTTGTTATAATGACTAGTGTTTAGAATAGTCGAATAGTTCTCTATAGGTCAGTTGGTGTTATTTTGAATGCTTAGTAAGTTAATAAAAACGACCATTTATGCTGTTTATCACGATTCAATATGGTTAGTCATTACATTCCTTGAAATTGGTTATAAACCCTAAAGTTGTTTGAATAGGCGAAAAGTTTCTAAAGAACACACCGTGTGATTTTGGATGTTTACTGATGAAGCTCTGAGAGGTTAGTAATGACGATTATATGTGTGCGACGATAGAGAAATCATGAATAGGATCCAAGAATATGTTTAATCTTAAAAATTAATTAAAACCTGAAAAACAGCTTGTGGATATTTGAAAAGTTCAATTTGACGATTTTAGATGCTAATAGAAATAATATATGAATTTAGTCACTACAGTCTTTTCAGCTGCATAGTACGAATAAATTTCTTGAAATTGTCGAGAAAGGTTCACTAGAGGTCGTTTACTGTGATTCTAGAAGTATATTTAAAAAGTTCTGATAAGATAGCAGAAACGTTCATTTATGTCGGTTATTACGATAGATCACCCTTTTAATGGAGACAATATATGAAGTTATTCATTAGAGTCTGTTAAGTTGGTTATAACGACTAAAGTTTCTGGAATAGTCAGCACGGTTCTGCAGAAGTTATATTTTGTGAAGATCTGCGGGAGTAGAAATGAAACTTCGGGGTTATTAAAAACGATCATTTATTTTCAGTTTTTTTGATCTAAGTTATTTATAACGGCTACAGTTGTAATTTCGAGGAGGTCATTTGGCGTAGACACTATGAGACACAGATGAAAAGAATCATTCATGTCGGTTATGACGATCTAACACACTTGTAATGATCTGAGAAGTTTTGAAAAGGGTAAAAAATGTGGTTAATGTTATACAGAAAATCAAAGAAAGCAATCGAAAATGGCAAGAGGATCTGAAAATAGTCGAGAAGGTTCTCTAGAGGTCATTTGGTGGGTCTTTAAATGTTAACTATTGAAGCTCTAAGAATATAACAAAACTATCATATATATTTTTTATTACAATCTAAGACATTGGAGACAACATCCGAAGTTAATCATTACCGTGTGGTAAGGTTGTCAAAACGACTAAAGTGTGAATTGTTGAAATGATTCTCTAGAAGTCATATGGCGTGATTCTAGATTTTTCTGATAAAGCTGAAAGAGATTAGTAAAAGGGATCATTTATGTTGGTTATTACGAGAGGATATATATTAATTTGAATATGACGATTTCAGACGCTTATGGAGACAACATATGAAGTTAGTTGTAATGACTAAAGTTGTAAGTCGATAAAGTTCTATACAGGCTATTTTTGTGTGATTATGAATGTGTTACTAGTGAAACTCTGAGAACTTATTAGAAAATATCACTTATATTGGTTATTTCAATTTCAACTTTTAATCTAGAAAACATTCTGTTTAGTTGGTTACAAGAGGTCATCTGGTGTCATTTTTGGATGTTTACCTTATTGAAAAATAACTTGAAATGATTCTTTAAATCATTTTTTGACGATCTAACACATTTGTAATGACGATTTATGAATGCTTGAAAAGGTTGGAAGCATGTTCTTGAAAAATGAATGAAAACGATATTAAGAATTTTAAGACTTGAGGGGATCTGAAAAGTTGAATATGACGATTTAACACTCTTATAGTCATTACATTCTGTTAAGTTGGTTATAACGACTAAAATTGTTAGAATAGTCAAAAAAGTTCTTTACAGGTCATTTGGTGTTATTTTGAATGTTTACTTATGAAGTTAGCATAAACGATCATTTATGTTGTTTATTACGATCTTATATAAAGTTAGTCATTACAGTCCTTTATAAAGGTTATGACAATTATGAAGCTCTGAGAAGATAATAAAGACGATCTTTGACTTAATATCTACTCTTGTAACGTAGATTTGAGAAATTGTTAATTGTTAATTGAAAAATTTATGAAAACCTTCTGAAAAGCAACTTGCATAAAACGACAAATTTTTTTGAAATAGTCAAGATGCACTGGAAGTCGTTCATTGTTATTTTGGATGTTTATTAATGAACCTATGATAAGATAGTAAATATGTCCGTTATTACGATCGAACACATAATGACTAAAGTTGCATGTTTACTGAGGAAACTTTGTTTATTAAAAAAGTTGTAATGGGATCAATATATGAATTTAGTCATTACAGTCTGTTAAGTTGGTTATAACGACTAAAGACCAGTTTCGTAATTTTCGAGGTCATTTATCGTGATTTTTGATTAACGTAGACACTATAAGAAATAGGGAAATACTATCACTTAAGTCATTTATGATCTAACACACTTGCAATGATGACGATAATTCTTGAAAATGGACAAAGCATCTTAAAAGGACGAGAGGTTCTAAAAAGATGAATATGACGATTTGAGAACCATAGAGAGAGAGAACATGCAAAGTTAGTCATTGCAGTCTGTTTAGCTGGTTGTAACGACTAAAGTTGTCAAAATAGTTTTATAGAGATTATCTTTGTGTGAGTATATATGCGTACTAATGAAACCAAGAAGTTATAAAAAACGATCAATTATGTCGGTTATTTCCATCTAACAAACTCGTAATAGAGACAACATATGAATTTAGTCATTACAGAGACAACATATGAAGGTAAATGGTTTTAACGACTAAAATTGTTAGAATAGTCGAAAAAGTTACTTAAAATTTTTACCAAACGTTAGTGAAAACGATCATTTATATTGTTTCTTTACCATCCAATATGGTTAGTCATTACACTCCTTCAAACTGGTTATAACGAATAAAGTTGTTTGAATAGTTTCTCTAAAGAGCACACCCTGTGATTTTAGATGTTTATTGATAAAGCTCTGAGACGTCAGTAAAGACGATAGTTTAAATTGTAATGACGATTTGAGAAATGATGAATAGGGTCAGTGAATGTGTTTGATATTTATCGGAAAATTAATGTTTAGAATAGTCGAAAAAGTTCTCTATAGGTCATTTGGAGTAATTTTGAATGTTTGTTAAAGTTAATAAAAAGTGATCATTTATGTTCTTTATTACGATTTAATATAGTTAGTGATTACAGTACCAGAAATTGGTTATAATGACAAAAGATATTTGAATAGTCGATGTTTCTAAAGAAGACACCACGTGATCTTGGATGTTTACTGATGAAGCTCTGAGAAATTAGTAATGACGATTACTTTAAGTGTATTACTATCTAAAACACTTGCAATGACGATAGAGAAATCATGAAAAGGATCCAAATATGTTTTTAATCTTAAAAATTAATGAAAACGTTCTGGAAGTTTATTTATAAAATGATAAGATAGCAAAAACGTTCATATACGACGGTTATTACGATCGATCACACTTCTAATGGAGACAACATATGAAGTTAGCCATCGGAGTCTGTTAAGTTGGTTATGAGTAAAATCTTCGAATAGTCAGAACAGTTCTGTAGACGTTATATTTTGTTTAGATATGAATGAATACAAATGAAACTTCGAAAAGCTACTAAAAATGATCTTTTAAGTCAGTTATTTTGATCTAAACTTATAATGGACCCAGTATATATATTTCTTCGTTGTATTCAAGTTGGTTTTAGCGGCTAAAGTTTTAATTTTGGATGAGGTTATAGGAGGTCATTTGGCGTGATTTTGTACCTTTACCTTATTAGACATACGTAAAAACAATCATATAAGCCTGTTTTGATTATCTAACACACTTTTAATGGAGGTCTGAGAAGTTTTGAAAAGGGTCAAATATGAAAATCAATGAAAATGATCATATAAAGAAGAGAGGATCTGAAAATGGTCGAAAAGGTTCTCTAGAGGTCATTTGGTGTGATTTTAAAAGTTAAATATTGAAGCTCTAACAAGATGGCAAAACAATGTTAGTCATTACAGTCTTTTAAGGTGGTCATATCGACTTAAGTTGCTGGCAGAGTCCAATTAGTTCTTACGAGGGGATATAGATTGATTTTGACGATTTTAGACGTAAATGGAAACAACAACGTCTTTTAAGTTGGTTATAATGACTAAAGTTATTATCGACAAGGTTCTATAGGGGCTATTTTTGTGTAATTTTGCCTGTGCACTAATGAAGCTCTGAGAAGTTATTAAAGAATATTATTAATGGCTAGTTATTTAAATGTAACAAATTTGTAATCTAGAAAACATACGGTTATTCATTACATTCTGTTAAGTTGGTTATAACGCCTAAAGATGGTGTGATTTTATATGTTTACAGAAAAGTGAGAAACAAACAAAAACACTTCTAATAACGATTTGAGAATTCTTGAGAAGGGTCTAATCATTAGTTTAATATTATTTGAAAGGATGGAAAAAGTTGAATATGACGATTTGACTTCCTTATAAAGACATCATGTATTTTTTGTCATTAATGTCCTTTAAGTTGGTCATGACGACAAATAATTATTAGAATTGTCGAAAAAGTTATCTATAGGTCATTTGGTTTGATTAGGGATTTTTACTAAAGAAAGCGAAAACGATCATTTATCTTATTTCAATTTAATATAATTGTAATGTAGACAACATATGGTTAGTCATTACAGTCATTAGAGTTGCATATGATAAAAAAGATTCTTGAAATAGTCGAGAAGGTACACTAGAGGTTGTTTAGTGTGATTTGGGATATTTATTGATGAAGCTATGATGAGTAAAAACGATCATTTATGTCGGTTATTACGATCGAACACATTTTTAATATCGACATATGACGTTAGTCATTACAGTCTGTTAAGCCAGTCATAACGACTAAATTTGTTGAAATAGTCATTAATGTTCTACAGAGGTTATTTTTTTGTGTAAATATACATGTGTACAAATGAAACTTGGAATTTATTGGAAAAGTTCATTTATGTCGGTTATTTCAATCTTACAAAATTGTAATGGAGAAAACATATTAATTTAGTTAATACAGTCTAGTAATTTGATAATGACTACAGATTGAATTTCGAGAAGGTTGTATGAGGTCATTTGGCGTGATTTTAGATGAGACTATGAAAAAAAGGTAAAAAAAAAAATCATGTCTGCCACACTTGCAATGAGAATTCTTGAAAATGGTTAAAACGTTTAATATTTCTCAGAAAATTAATGAAATCGATCTTAAAAGACGAGTGGATCTGAAAAGCTGAATATGAGACTTGAGAACCATACTGAGACAACATATGATAGTCATTACAGTCTTTTATGTTGGTTATAACGCTTAAAATATTTAGAATAGTCGGAAAGGTTCTGTGATTTTAGTTTTTCACTATTAAAGCTTTAAGAAGTAAGCAAAACGATCATTTATGCTGCTTATTACAACATTATAACATACAGTTACTCGTTACAGTCATTTAAAGTGGTTATAACGAGTAAAATTCTTATAATAGACGAAATGGTTCTCGAGTAATTTTAGATGTTTGATTTAAGACGCTGAGAGAATGCAGTAAAAAGGATCATTTATGTTTGTTATTACGAGAGGTTATGAAAAGTTGAACATAACGATTTTAGACATTATTTGAGACAACATATGAAGTTATTAATTACAAATATGTTATGTAGGTTATAATGACATGTTTTTGTAGCAGTCGATAAAGTTCAATAGAGGCTATTTTTGTGAAATTATGTATATGTACTAATGAAAATATCATTTATTTCGGTTATTTCAATGTAATAAGCTTATAAAGTTAGTCATTACATTCAATTTAAATGGGTATAACGACAACAACTGTTGGAATTGTCAAGAAGGTGTAACTTTTGGATGTTTACCGTAGACACTGAGAAATAAAATAAAATAATTCTTTAAGCCATTTTCAACGATTTGAGAATTCTTGAAAAGGGTCGAAACATGTGTTTGATAGTTCTTGAAAAATCAATTAAAACGATCTTAAAAGAGGATCTGAAAAGTTCGTTATGAAGATTTGACACTCATAGAGACAACATATGAAGTTAGATGGTTATAACGATTAAAATTTTCAGAATAGTGGAAAAAGCTCTCTACAAATAATATGGTTATCTTAAATTTTTACAATAGAAGTTGGCAAAAACGATCATTAATATTGTTTATGAACTAATATGAAGTTAGTTATAAAGCTCCTTGAAATTGGTTATAGCGACTAAAGTTGTTTGAATAGTCAAGTTTCTAAAGAGTACACCGTGTGATTTTGGATGTTTACTGATGAAACTCTGAGACGTTATTAAATACGATCATTTAACTTGTAAACACACTTGTAAAGGCGATTTGAAAAATGGTGAACAGGGTCAAAGAATTTGTTTAATATTTATTGGAAAATTAATTAAAACGATTTGAAAAACAACTTGAGATGATCTGAAAAGTTGAGTATAACAATTTCTCAGATTGTTATACTCAACATTATAAGTTAGTCATTACAGTCTTTTAAGTTGCATATAACGACTAAAATTGTTGGAATAGTCGAGAAGGTTTACTTAAAGGTCGTTTAGCTTGATTTTTGATGTTTATTGATGAGGCTATGATAAGATAGCAAAAACTTTCATTTATGTCGGTTATTACTATCGAACACACTTATAATGGAGACAAAATATGAAGTTAATTACAGAGGTCATATTTGTGTGCGTATGCATATATACTAATGAAACCGATAAATTATCTAAAACGATCATTTATCTCGGTTGTTTCGATCGAACAAACATATAAAATAAACCTTTTCGAATATTCTAAGTATTTTAGTTGTTATAACCAAATTAAAAGACTATAATGACTAGCTACATATGTTGTCTCTGTAATGGTCTCAAACCGTCATATTTAATTTCTCAGATCCTCTCGTCTTTTTACGATCGATTTCAATAATATTTTATGTAATATTAAACTCGTGTTTTGAACCTTTTTAAGAATTCTCAAATCTTCATTACAAGTATTTTAGATCATCATAACCATGAATGATTGTTTTTACCTATTTTCATACTGTCTGCGCTAAACATCCATAATCACTCCAAATAACCTCCTATAACCCTTTCGAAAATGAGAACAACAGTAGTCGTCATAACTGTAATGACTAAATCTATATGTTGTCTCCATTACAAGTTTGTTAGACGGAAATAACCTTTATGTTTCATTTTTGATAACTTCTCGGTTTCAGTAGTACACATGCATACTCACACAAAGATAATCTCTGTAGAACTATTTCAACAACAGTCGTTAACAGACTGTAATGACTAACCATATGTTGTCTCTCTCTGGTTCTCAAATCGTCATATTCATCTTTTCAGAACCTCTCGTCTTCTTAAGATCGTCATAACAATGAATGATTGTAAATTGTTTAATATTATACATATATTTTGTCTGTTTTCAAGAATTATCAAATCATTGTAAGTGTGTTAGATCATCAAAAACGACTTGAATGGTCATTTTTGCTTATTTCTTATTATGTCTACGTTAGTCAAAAATCACGATAAATGACAGAAAATTACGAAACTGAAGTCGTTATAACTAACTTAACAGACTGTAATAACTAAATACATATACTGAACCCATTACAACTTTCTTAGATTGAAATAATCGATATAAATGATCCATTTTAATAAAGAAGTTTCCTTAGTAAACATGCATATTTATACAAAAAATAACCTCTACTGACTATTTCAAAAACTTTAGTCATTATAACAAACAACAGACTGTGATGATTAAACTTCATATGTTGTGTCCATTAAAAGTGTGTTCGATCGTAATAACTGACGTTTTAACTATCATCACCTTTGGTGCATCTTCTCGACTATTTCTAGAAATTTAGTTTTATGCAGCTTTAAAACTGTAGTGTCTGTTAGTGTCTCAAGTCGTAATTTTCAACTTTTCAGATCATATCAAGTTGTTTTTCAGGATGTTTTCATTAATTTTTCAATTAATATTAAACACGTTCTTGGACCCTTTTAACGATTTCTCAAATCCTCATTACAAGTGTAGATATTTAGTCATAGACTTAAATGATCGTCTTTATTAACTCCTTAG